>PVJD01008246.1:0-74630 GCA_004026545.1 Mormoops blainvillei | reverse complement strand
CCCTTCTGAAACATAAATAAAGCTAAATTTGATAAATACAGAAAGAACACATTGTGTTTTCATATCTGGTCATCTGATCAGCTTGTTTTCAGCAGAAAGCTATGAGGGTTTTAACCTTGCTTAAGAAAGGTCTTTACAATGGTGTTTGAGCATTAGAAATTACATGTTTTGAAGATGTCATTAGAAATCAAATACGGGATTGTTGATTAGATCTGTTTAGCTTTCTTTGACAGCTGGGTTGGGTTATATTTAGGGTAAATCAGTTAATAAAGTATTAATTAGATATCTTATTGCATGGATTGGGTCATAGGAAGAGATAAGCCAATACAGTAACCCTGGGTTGGGTTATATTTAGGGTAAATCAGTTAATAAAGTATTAATTAGATATCTTATTGCATGGATTGGGTCATAGGAAGAGATAAGCCAATACAATATAGTATATAATCCCTTACTTCTAATGAAATAGTCTGGAGAGAGAAGGACTAAAGGAAAGTTACCATTAATTTGATGAAAGGACACAGAGGTCCTCTGTGTGTGTGTGTGTGTGTGTGTGTGTGTGTGTGTGTGTGTGTGTGTGTTTGGGGTGGGGAATGATAGGGTCAGGACACTTGCAAAGGTTCTGAGTCTTGATTACAGATGTAGCTTGCTGCATAGCTTGTTCATGCAGGATGGACGGATGAAACCTCAAACCCAGTTCTTCACCTCAGCTGCTCCCTAAGAAAAGCCTTGGGCCTTTGAGTCTTGATCCCAGAGGAGACACCTATTCACCAGTAGCTATATTTTATATCCGAGAGTGAATTTCACTAGCACCAGGGATGCACTGGATCATTTTTTTATAACACTAAATAGTTTTCTTTACCTCTTTTCTCAGCTAATACAGAAGTGCACCTAATTTTAACAAAATAAGCTGATGTATTTGGGAGGGCTGAAATATGCCCTGTGTGTATTACTGAAGATACCCCAGGAACTTTCTGCAGCACCAGGTTAAATCTGAACTATGCCTATGTATTTTCTATATTGTTGACTAAAAGGGAAGATCAGAATAGTTTTGGAACTGAGCTGATAGTTCATTTTGTTCGCGTCTCTGGTTTACTTTACTAGGACGTGAGAAGCCAGAAAGTAACCAGCCTGAATTGGTTTGTGTGCTGGTGCCAAAACAGCTAATCAGAGTCCAGCATATGGGGCCTCTGAACAAGGAAATGGATGTTAAGTGTCTGGTGTGCGTTTGGACAGCTCCAGAAGCGTGTGGTTTTGCTTGGTAATCTTAGAGGTAGCCGGAGGGGATAGAAACAGCTGTGGCCACTCCACCTGTAAGTGGCCTAAATTGCACCATTGGCCTTTCTACCTTTCTCACATGAGAATTCCTCTTTGGCTTCATGGGCGCTTTCCTAAACGACCTAAAAGCTGTTCGATGAAGGCTTATTTCAAGATTTAGAAATGAAATTGTTGCTGATGTTTGACATTCAAATTCAGTGAATATTTATTCAATATTTACTATGCATTGGGCAACATATGGATCCTATTCCTGGAGATACAAAATATGTAAAACAGTTGTTAAGGGCAGTCCTGAAGCCCAAGTACAGAGGCCTTGACTTACATGGCTGCCATCTTCTAGGGCATGTCTGTAGGCAACTAGCTTTCATCTGCTTCATTTTCCTCATCTGCAAAGTGGGACTTTGAATAGAAATTAGTGTGATGGATAGGATTAAGTCAAGTGAATGCTTACCCCTATGTTTTGGAAAGCCCAGAGCTCGGTCCTTATACGTCTTCACTTCTATGTTCTTTTCTCAAGAGAAGTTACCTAATCCTTGTGACTTTAAATACTATCTACATTCTGATCACTTTCAAAATCCTATCTCAACTTCTGGCTCTCTCCCCTGAAATGTAGATTCTTACACACAATTTCCTAGATGGCATCTTAAACTGAACCTCTGAATTTATACCCTCACTAAGCTGTTGTTTTAAAATAATCTTCCCTGATTAAGAAAATGGCACCTCCATTTTCCAGTTGCAGAAGCCAAAAATTTGGAAGTCATTTTAAAATCTTTTTTTCCCCCTT
Organism: Mormoops blainvillei; assembly: GCA_004026545.1. Taxonomy (NCBI): domain Eukaryota; kingdom Metazoa; phylum Chordata; class Mammalia; order Chiroptera; family Mormoopidae; genus Mormoops; species Mormoops blainvillei. Next base: position 72,571 of record PVJD01008246.1, on the reverse strand, counting down.
ACATTCCACATGTGATCTATCTATCCACCAAACCTGTCAGCTTTACCTTCAAATTTCAGCAGGTCTTTGAATGATGTAGTTTTGTTCAATGTTGTGATGTTATATAATACTGACAAGATGCCATAAAAACCTAACTCTTGCTTATATTAATTAGTTTGTGGTAAAATTGATTTTGTTGCATGTCATTTCATTTAAAGTCTCAGACCTATTGACAACATTTAGTGAGGACTTATAAGTGTCTGAATGTGACTACTTCTTGCCCTCTCGATCACTGCCTTCCTGACTGAAGCCAGACCTGTCTCCTCGATCATTGTAGGTGGCTCCCCCTGCAACTATGCTTGTCCGTGTTCAGTGTCTTCTAAACGCACAGTTATTCTTCAAAAGTATAAGTAGAATCACAGAACCAAAACTCTTAAACTGCTTGGGAGGCTCTACCTGAAACCCACTTCCCACTCTGATCTCCCTCCCTCAGCTTCCAAGACCTCCTTGCTCTTTGTTGGACATGGCAGACATGCTTCTGCCTCTGGGTATTTTCACGTTGCTGTTTCCTCTCTCTGGATGTTCTTCAATCAGATATATGCATAGCTCCTTCCCAATGCCCCTCTTCTTGTCTGTGCACAAACGTCACCTTCTCAGTGAGGACTTTCCTGGCTCTTCTATAAAAATTACCACCCAGCTCCTAACACTCAAAGATTTTTGCTTGTTTTATTTTTCTCCATAACAAGGACCACCCTCTCTTACACTATGTATTTACTTATCTATTTGCTTATTTTCTTCCCCAATAGAATACAATTTCCTAGAGGGTAGGGATTTTTGCCTTATTTGTTCACTGCTGTATCCCCAGCTTAGAGTAGTGTCTAGTATATATTAGACATGTAATAAATGTTTATTGAATGGTTTATTTAATTTATTCTGTAAAAAATACTGAACACTAAACATACACCATTGGGTTGGGTCTTGCTTACATTACAGAGGACATAAAAGTACACTATACTTTCTAGAAAATTAAAATCTAAGTTAGGAAATGATGCACACAAATGTCTACATTATAAGACAGATTATGATAAGCAGCATAAAAAAATAAAAGTAAAACACTAAAGGGAATAAGGTGCTTCCTTTAGAAATTTGCATTTAAGAATGGGGTCCAAAAATGTGATAAAATTTCACCCAGGAGAGAGGAGGTGGGGATTGAAGGATTGCTAGTGCTAAAACAGCAGGAAAAACATGAAAAAAATTGTACAGAAATAGAAAAGGTAGGTTATAATGCAGAGCATAGTGTGCATCTCAGTTTGTGAAGAGTGTGGACTGTATACACAGAGGGAATGGGAGATGTCATTTATATATAGTAGATGTTTCTCATACAGTTCCTGACAAATGGAAGCTTCCATGCAAATTTTCCAGAGCAGGAAAACCAAGTGATGTCCATGTTACACTCACCCCCTTTTCTGGCTTCTCCTTCGTCCATAGCCAATAAAGTCGATAGTGGGCAGAGACCTGTGTATGGCCTGATGTGGAAAACCCGGTTCTCTCAATCAGTAGAGATAAGCCGAGTTAATCAGGCTTTGTCTCTTGGGAACTTGAACTATGGAAAAAGGATACAATCAGGCAAGAGCAATGGGAGCACGACAGAAAGGTCATATGGCCGAGACAGGCCATGTGGAAACATAAGTAAGCAGAAGTTACAGTATCTAAAGAAGCTCTGATTAAGCAAATGTTTAGTCAACGTTTAAGAAGGTGATTGAGGTAAGAAAATAATACGTAGAATAAAGGGTAGCCTTGTTGGTAGAAAAAATTTAGTCAAAACACACGCTGAGAGAGGACATAACAGTGAATATGCCATGTTAATGAAGGTGCATTAAAGTCAAGAAAATGCACAGACTTCTTCTCTGACTGCTGTTGGAGCAACAGATGGGAGCTACATGGATCCTGATGATGTAAAATTTATTTTTTTTGATTCTGCTTTAGTACTATGTCAGCGATCACATAAGTCCCTATTATTTTAGATCGCCTAAGTGCATTGTGGGTACTTGCAACTCAAAGATCCTTGTACAAATTATTTGCCCTGTAGACATTTGCTTCCTCTTCTGAGCTATGAAGTATACCAGATATATGTTAGATGTCTGTCATGGACCCCTATATCAATGAAAATAATCTATGATTTTTTTTTTCTATTGGATGTTTACTTATATGCATTACATGTAGAATGGTATTATCATAAAGTAGCCCATTGTTCTGTTTTGACAGCTGGGAACAGAAAAATCTAGTTTAGTGAAAACCTATGCAACTGGCATTTTTTTTCTTTTTTCATTTCATTTGGTGTTTTTGTTTGAAGTTGTGTGTCTTGTCCATGAAAGATGGGAATTTAATTGCTCTCATCAAACATGCTGCCTAATAAATTGCTTACTCTGGCAGAGAAAATTACAAGTAGCTTTAATATGAGCAAAATCTTTTCAATATGGCAGATTTTATATGATTTAGTTTTATATAACTAGATTTTTTTATATCACATACCATCTGTCATTGACTATTGGCATGATGGCTGCAATTGATGTTATTGTATGCATAAATACAATGATAAATGGATCTCGCTTTGTATGTATGCGATATTTTTCAAATTTTCTCTTCAAGAACAAAATTTAAATATTGTAGTATTTGACATAAATTTGTATTTATAAGGTAGAGTGATATTTTATTCTACTTTATTTGTAGTACATACTGTTGCTTTTCTGGGCCTAGTGATGCAAAGCAGACCACTTAAAATTAATATTAAAATAAATAGAACTTCCTCCTCTCAGTTGCTTTTTCCATCTACTCAAACATAATTCAAACTATTCCCTGCATTGGTTGATTTTTTTTTTTTTTTTTAGAGAAAGGCTTTTTTTTAAGGCTATCCATATTTCTCAAGTTTTCAAATAAAAGTGGTCTAGTTTGATGTAATATTACAGAACTTTTTTTTTTCCATAAGGCTGCTAATGAAGCCTGCTGTGTTGTCTACCTCAGGAAACTAAGATTTTAAAAATTCCATAATAAATCTAGAGATAGGGAAAACTGTGAGGAACAAAATCTAGAAAATCAAAGTTGAAAAGAGGAGTTATTTCTCTTTGTCAAGTGAATCAGCCAATGCTGCATCAATACTGCACTGTTATTTAAATTTTTATAATAGTTTTAAGGAACATAGCATAAATAATTTTAAAATAAGCATAATCATCTAAATTTATAGCAATGTTACCTAGGGGACACAAAGAGAAAGAACTGCCATTATGGATCATATAATAAGGAATTTATAACTGTCTAATGCAATAATTATTTACAAACACACGCATTGGTCAGAAGTTGCAAAAATGCAAGATTATGGCCCTTGGCTTTTGGTTACATGCTGAAATTCCAGTAGATGGGGGTGTTACTACATGAAAGAGGTGTGTGATGAGCAAACCAGCATTCCCCATTTTGCCAAGGTCTGAGTAAGGCCATTTTTTATACAAAAAGCGAAGTAGAGGAATCCCCAGCACAAGTACTTACTTCTCAGTTACATAAACAATTGAATACGTTTATAATAATGTGATAATCCTCAATCATGACTATAATCTAAAAAATTGAGATTTTATCAAAATAGTCAACATTAATAAGTTAGCAAGATCTTTGAATCTCAGAAAGTTGCCCTATAATTATTTCCTTTTTAAAATAATTTGTTGGTTCTGAAGCTATATATTTATTTAAACTCTGCAGCAATATTTTTATAAAATTAATTTTAAAAGGTCAAAATTATATATAATATATGTTTATATATGTATGTAAATACATGTATATATGTTGAATGTGTAAGAATGTGAGTCTGCTAGTTCATTATGCTAAAATAAGTTCATATTTTTATTCATTTAATCACTCAACAAATGGTGTCTCTAATGTTCTAGTTACTCTACTGCACATAATAATGAATAAATTACATATTCTAACCTCAAGCAACTCATATTCTAAAGAGTTATAATAAAAATAAAGAGACCAGCACAATACACTAAGATAACTATCATATAAAATATTCATAGGATAGTCTCCACTTGCGGGAAGAACGTGTGTTGATATTCGGTGTTGGGGGCCTAGGAAATAGGGTGCTCCAGACAGAGTGTAAATGACTAGGTTCAGGCATGTGGTGGACCAACCTAAGATAAATTTGTGACTCCTGCAGACAAAAATCATGACTAACTTTCAAGCAAAAGGAGAAGTCTTTTATTTTTTTAATAGAAAATTAAAATCAAGGGGAGAATAAGAAGGCACCTAAAGCCAAAGCATTAACAATGCATGTCGCTGTGATAATGCAGTGAAAGGATTTTAGGGCTGGGGTTTGGGACCTTAATCCTGAAGCTAAGCGCTTATAGCTAGGCATCTGGACTTTAACTACCATTCAGGAATAGGAAACAACGGGTCAAAACAGAGTATGAGTCTAAAACCGGAACCTCTATATACCACTAAATTCAGGATGGGCTGGACCTTCCATGGAGCAGGAACTAAAATCTTTACCCATAGAATCACAGAAATACACAGAAGGCATACTCTGTCCAGCACTCTGAATGGAAAATGAAACCAAACCAAAATCGTGTTTATGTTTCCATAGGAAACCTAAACTCAAAGCTTGTTCCATGTAGGGTATAATATACAAATTTCACTCTCTTCATGGTATAGGGATATGTGATATAGAAATTGATCTTAGGACAATGAAGTCCTTTGGACATCTGGCAGTATCCAATGCAATGTAAACTGCTCAGAGGACTACTCCAACCCAACTGAACAGAGTCCCATAGAGTAAAAACATCCCCATTCACAGCGAGTCCTACCGCACCTCCAACCATTACAAGTCATCCATGCTCAGTGAGGGTTAGAAATTCCAACAAATAGGAGACTCAGCTCCCCTGAGAACTTGCAATAAGAATCTGAAACAGATCATAACATGAATAGAAGGTCAGTGATGGCAAGAATTGCTTTGTTTTATTCACTGTTGCATCCAGTGTTGAGGATAATTCCAGTGTTTATGAATAGATTAATATAGTTAAAATAAAGAGATTCAAGAAGAAATAGAGTTTAAAAAAAGGACAAGACAGAAAATGAATAAACAAAGTTGAAAAAATATGGTAATGCTTCTAGAAATAAAAATTACAGGTATTAAAATTAAAAAAAAAGAAAACAAGACAGGGTAAAGGATACATTTAAATAAAATTAAGTTTTTCTTTAAATTTTCCATCCCTAAGAAAAAAGATCTGGAGACAATTCTCCAACTGTGGCACAAGTGAAACATAGAACGTATGGGAGATTAAGAGATGTGGAGAATAAAATGAGAGAATTCATCTTTCCATCCAGCTATACATCTGAAACAGGCTTTCCAGAAAGAGCTGAGACTGGGGAAGAGATAATGTTTATAGAGCTCATAACTGAAAAATTTCCAGAATTAATGAAATATCTGAATCCTCAGATTGAAAACCACAGTGAGTTCTGAGCAGGTTTCATAAAAGGAGATCTGTTTAAAGACATTACAAACAGATGAACGATAATTATTGAACAACAGAGATTTTAAAAGCAACACTTGAGGCTACGAAACAAGAGAATGGTATTTTCGAAACACTGAGAGGAAATAGTTGTCAGACTAGAATTCTAAATTTGAACTGATAAATTAATGATGAAAATTGAGGCTAAAATAAAGACATTTTCGGGCAAGCAAACACTGCAGAGGTTTCTATGCAAAGACACTCTCTGAACTACTAAAGAGTGCACTTCAGGAAGAAGTTGAAACCAGGTGCAAAAAATGTGAGAAATCATGAGCAACGGTGAACAAAGAATTGGTAAATATATAGGCAAATGTAAACAATTGGTGACTCTAAAAATAAATGTGGGGCAGTTAAAATGAAAATGGAAATAAAACACAAGACGGAATTAAGGGCATGTCAGGGGAAGGTTGCTGCAAAAGCATATTCTCAGGTCTTTGTGTTAGTGAAGAGATTCCAAGTGTCCTTAACCTGCTATTTTGTTGGGGTAAAAAAAGACTGCAACTTAAAATATGAGGTTAATTTGAATATAAATAGATACAATTTTTAAGTTAATAGATAAACAATGGAGGATTAAAAATGACCAGGTCATTGATAAAGGAAGTATATAAAGCATAAATTAAAAGCAAAAACAAATCTGAGCAGATAAAGCTGTATATGTAAAAATGTGAAAGCCAGAGAAAGCAGTGGCGCTGGGAGCTGGACGCGCAACGGTTTGGAGGGGCTGGAGAGGAAGCAGGTTCAGGTGTGTAGTGAGTCGGGAAAGGTTTAGGGTGTGATGTAAGAGGAGGTTTGAAAAGTGATCAGAAGCCATAGAGATCATCATATTGCACATCAAAAGCCATGGAAGTGTTTTACGATAAACGAAGCAGCCAGATTTATGTCAGTGAAAGATCAGTCTTGCCATGTACAAACAGCGTGCATGAAACGTGATGGCATTATTCTAGGTGAGATGAACCAGGCAGAGGAAGACAAATATTGTACGATATTACTAATATGTAGAATCTAAAAAATCAGGACCTGTAGAAACAGAGAGTAAGGTGGTGGTTACCAGGGGTAGGGGATTTGGGGAGATGCTGTTAAATGGTACAAACTTGCAGCAAAAACATGCAGAAGTTCTGTGGATCTCGGGCACAGCATAGTTACTGTAGTTGTCTTTGCGGTCTGGCTCGTGTTGTGAGGTCACCAAATCTGAAGGCTTATCTACTGCTCCCCTCCTTATATATATTATCTACTCCTTTATCTCTGCCTCCAATACCTATTTTAAGATCCATCTCAAATCCAACTATTTGAATTTTTTCCTAATAACTGTACCCAAGCATTAAATACCCCTTCCCTGAACTTCTGTAGCATTTTACACTTCTCTTACAAGGAAATTATTTTTCTTTCCTTTTCTTCTCTCAAAACTATTCTTTCTCATCACATACTTTAAAAATGTTTTAAGACTGATTTTATAAGAAAGGTACACAATTGATACTTATTAAAATATACAAAATGGATTAACAATGATGCATGGCATGTGTGTATGTGGCAGGATTGTAAACCACACATAGATACATGGCCTTAACTGAGAACTAAGTTTAGCTGACAGTTCTTGGGAGGCAAACGGAAAGGGAAACATGATGACCTTGGTGTTCATTTGTGCATATTTCATATTTTTGGTTTTAAGTTGGATTCTTTGGGAAGGAGACAGTAGATGCCAGCGTGCAATGAGTTCTAAAGAGAAAAGAGAAAGAAGCAAGACTAGGCAGAGGGAGAGGTTTGGCTGTGGTGGAATTACAACAAGGGCTCTGCTGAGCCCTCGGAGGTGCTCTGAAACCGAAGTGGACCGCCCGAGTTACGCCGAGTTGGGATGAGGAAGTTGGGTCCTTGTTCCTGGGCATTGGTGAGTTTTTGGGAGTTGTCTTCCTTAAGAAGGAGGTGTGCTTTGAGGGCAGGAACCTTCAGAAGAGGCAATTCCTGGGAAACCCAGGAGAAAGTCTCTCCAACAATAAAATGAATACATCCTTCAGTTTTAAAAGGAAGGCACAGGGAGAGTTGCTAATTTCTTATACATTTTCTGCTTTTTTATAGACAGAAACTGTAGCATCTCTTTGGTAGGAAGGACTGTGCTTTACAGAATTGTCCCCTAATAAAGTTGTAGATTGAAACAAAATCATATGCATGACTCTGGGGCTGTGGATGTGGAGAGAAGATTAAAATAAGGTGTCAGTTTTTAATGGCAATTAGTGTGTGACTGGGAGACCCATTTAACTAACTAACTAACTAAATAAATAAATTAAAAAACTGGATAAATGGAAAGAAAATATATATAACTGTTTGTTACAACAGCAGAATGGATGCCACAAGGAATTACATTACATGATTAATTGCCAAGTGAGTCACATAAATCTTTGCTGGAACAAATAAAAATAAATGACCAAATTAATGATACAGACAATTGTTGCTACAGGAGTTTAATTGGAATGGAAAGTCAGAGAAACTAAGTAGTTGGAGATAAGGCTGCAATTCTTCCAAATAAGGAATTTAAACAATTTCCTCTGGGATCCTAAGAATGTTTGAAGGTGTCAACAAGAGATTGTGAAGATCTTAGTGGTAACTTGGTCCAGCAGTGGTCCCACGGATTAGTAGAAAGAGACTTGGGGAAAGTAGACCACTGATGTGCAGTTTCCAATCTAGAAATGACATGGCAGAGGTGATTATGGAAGTGGAAGAAACTCCCTTTATAAACATTTCCCTTACTCTATACCACAGGCCTTGCTGCTATCAAAGACACACTGAGGTCTTTGATAATTTGCTATTGTAATTATATTTAATAGTTTATTTTTTACTTGTATTTTTGATTACCATTTATCCCTCTAATAATATGAATCATAATAATTAGGACCAGTATAATTTTATATTTATATTTATGTTTATATTTATATTTATATTATTTATTTTACATAGTGCTTTCCCTGTTCATCTGATTCTTCCAAGTATATCATGAGCTAGGCAGGACAGGGATTTTTATCAACATTTTTAGATTTGAAAACTAAAGCTACAGGGCTCATTTTTATCCTTACAGAGCCTAGACTAGTGCTTCTACTATGAAAAGCAGCAAACAAACTTCAGTGGGATGACTGGGAGCTCATATTTGAGCCACTTCAAACCTCATAAAATTAGGCATTATAGTTTATGCTGCCAACAGAAGACTTCAGGTAATATTAAAGTCAGTTTTTTCAGTTTTTACTCCCTAATGAGCAAGGTTTAGTTTTTATATAGATGACAGTTTCATATGTTACTGTAGTTGTAATATCACATTTGAGGGACCCCTTTTTTATGCCATTGGACAAGGTTGCAAATTTTTCAGATACAATGTGCTATAGGTATCTCTCTAAAAAATGAATACATTTCTCCAGTGAAGAACATATTTATATTTGGCTATACTTACCTTATGTGAACCAAATCTCAAGGAATATAAAGATATGTAAGAGTAAAATTATAAAATGGTAGATATTGGATAATACATTAACGAAGTTCACAATTCCTAATAATCATGATATTTGATATTTTAAAATTTAATAACATTTCTTTTTTATGAGTCTGTATTTTGCTTGTTAGTTTATTATGGTCATTAGATTCCACTTACGAGCAAAATCATATGATATTTGTCTTTCTTTGACTGGTTTATTTCACTTAGCATGATACTCTCCAGGTCTATCCATGTTGTCACAAAGGGTAAAATTTCCTTCGCCTTTATTGCAAGTAGTATTCCATTGTGTAAATGTACCACAGTTTTTTTACCCACTAATCTACTGATGGACACCTGGGCTCCTTACAAACCTCGGGTGTTATAATGAGAAATAACCTATTACTTTTTAAAAGATATCTTGCAATAGAAAAGATTCTTTGACAATTTAGTAATGTAATAGAGGCAGCATTAAAATGTGGAAACAAAACTGGAACAAGGTCTATTATTCCAGCTTTACCAGTGATTTATCAGATGGGAAAATTGAGTTTTCTTTCAGATACTAAATATATTTATTCAATCGTTATATAGTATTTAATGTGGAACTGATACTAGAGATACAACAGAGAATAAGAAAGACATTTGTTTTCCTGGATCTTATATACAGGTAATATCTATTTGATAGAATTATTGTATCACAACTTGAAATAGATAGAGGTTGGACCACACAAGAAAAGCATTTTTTTTTATTTCAAAGAAAATGGAACTATGAAAATTGGCCTGAGGTTGGGAAGTATAGCATTTGTTTGAGAAAAAGTTAGTGATGTATTTTACTCTAGTACTAATGGAATTTTTTGAGAATCTCAGAAACCTAGCAAGATAAGAGTTTCAATAAAGATACAATAAAATCCTTTACCAAAGAGATTAAGGGGGAAGAAAACAGAAAACTGATTATTGCTTGGTCCTTGGTGACTTCTGGTTAAAATTCCCTGGGGTAGCAGAGCAGAGCTAGATTCAAGGGATTCCAGTGTGAGTGGGTGATGATAAAGCAGAGGGAGGGGTGCACGGGTTCTGTTTAAAGCAATATTTGTAGTTTAAACACATGGGTAAAGGAAGGTACAGGGAATAAGAATTTGAGGAATGTTTTATGTTGTAATAGAGAATTGTAGTAGACAAATAAATGTATGGGAATGGAATTGGGCAGGATATTGAAGTCTGGAAGCTATTGGTTAGGGCAAAGTTGGTTAAGTTGGTAGAGATACAAAAACACTTTAAATTGAATATTCACAGACTTTTCAAAATTCTGAAATGTTTGAAAGAGTTACTTCAGAGAACATGGTGGGGAGTCAAAAACAGGAAAACAGAAGGGAAAGCAAAAGGGATGGTCAGTAGAGTGAGAAAATAAGCCACAGTAAGAGAAAGTATTTGCAAAAAGACACATCTAATAAAGAACTGTTACACAAGAACTCTTAAAAGTTAACAATAACAAAACGACCTGATAATAAAGGCGACCAAAGACCTTAACAAATTTCTAACCAAAGAAAATATACAGATGGCAAGTATGAAAAGATATTCCACATAATGTATTGTCACGGAAATGCAAATTAAAACAACCAGATACCGCTACATACCTACGAGAATGGCCAAAATCCAAAATGCTGACAGCGCCAAATGCTGATGAGGTTGTAGAGCAACAGGAACTCTCATTCATTGCTGGTGGGAATGCAAAATGGAAGTCACTCTGGAAGACAATCTGGCAGTTCCTTACAAAACTAAACACATGCTTGACTTATGATCTAACAATTGAATACCTTGGTATTTATCCAAATGAGTGGAAACTTATATCCATACAAAAACCTGCCTCAGGTGCTTGTAGCAGCGTTACAGTTGTCAAAACCTGGAAGAAACCAAGCTGTCCTTAATAGGTAAATGGATACATAAGCCTTGGTATATCTGGACAATGCAGTAGTATTCTGAACTTAAAAAATGAGCTATCAAACCATGAAAAGACATGAAAGAATGTTAAATGCATATTATTAAGTGAAGGAAGCCAGCCTGAAAAAATGACATACTCCATGATTCCAACTGTGACATTATAAAAAAGCCACAACTATGAAGATGGTAAAGAAATCAGAGATTGCCAAAGGTCGGGGTGTGGGTCAGGGTATGGTTAGGCAGAGCGCAGAGGAATTTTAGGACAGTGAAAATACTCTGAATGACACTATACTGATGAAAATGGACGTATATACGTTTATCCGAACCCAGGGAGGGTACAGTACCAAGAATGAACTATAATTCAAATTATGAACTTTAGGTGATGATGACCACATATCAGTGTAGGTTCATCTGTTATAACAAATGTGCCAATCTGGTGAGACATGTTGATAATGGGAGAGAGAGGCTATGCTGACGTGGGGGCAGGAGGTCGTGTGGGCTTATCTGCACCATCCTCTCAATTTTGTTGTGACCCTAGAACTGCTCTAAAATAGTCTTAAATATAAGAACAAAATAATTATATATACTTAATGAAAGAATGTTCTCTTAAAAAAACAGGGAGGAAGGAAAAGAGAGAAGAATGAGGGGAGTGAGAGAAGAAAGCGGCGGCAGAGGAGGGACAGACACAGGGATAGAAGGCGGGAGGCTGGGACTGCGAGGGTTAAGAAGAGGAGTGAGCCAGCCTTTTCTGTAAAGGGCCAGAGAGTAAGGATTTTAGAATTCAAGAGCTATAAACTCCATCGCAACTGTTTTACTCTGCCTCGTAGTGCAAAAACAGCCTTAGATGTTTAAGTCAATAGATATTATTGTGTCCCAACAAAGCTTTATTTACAAAAACAGGTGGCAGGTTAGGTTTGGCCTAAGAGACATAGTTTGCATCCAGAAGATGCTAGACTCTATCTGGCTACAGGTAAACCAAACTTACATGACTTTATGACTTTGCTGAATGAAAGAACAGGGACTGTGTACACACACATATGTATGTGTATAAATATTTATATGTACAAGTATATATCTTCCGCATGAAACTTTTGGATTCCCAGTGCACATAAAACTTATGTTTACACTATGCTGTAGTCTATGAAGTGTGCAATAGCACTATGTTTTTAAAAAACCAATGTACATATTTTAATTAAAAAATACTTTATTACTAAAAATGATAACCATCATCTGAGCCTTCAGTGAGTTGAAATCATTTTGCTGGTGGAAGTTCTTATGTTCAGTTTGTAAAAAAACACAAGATCTGTGAAGCACATTAAGTGCAATAAAATGAGGTATTCCTGTAATACTAACATAATGGTATCTGTATTGACAGAACGGTCAGGAAGCATTGTGAGTTAGCTTTTAGTCCTAGAGTGAGATCGGTTTCTTGCATGATTCCCATGAGTGCCTTGTCTGTTCCATTGACATCGCTCTTAGTTCCAAATCAAAGCAAGGATTTTTCCTGTCCTTAGCATAAGAGTTGTTAAAAAGCTGTTAAAGAGATAGTATTTAAGTATAACAGAGATGTCATCAGGGCCATTGGGTCCTTTCCAATACTTTGAAGACTTTTTGGCAGGAATGGGGTTGGCATTTTACCCAGCCATCTCTGGTTGTAGTTGCTTCCTCTGAATTCAGTTAGATGTTGCACCTGTTACTGAGTCCCCCCCAAACATGAAACAAAGTCTCTGTTTCTCGACTATGCTGTAAATTACCACCCCACAAAGACATGAAGTGGTCCTATGGGTAGAAAACATGTAGAAGCTTTTAAATTGAATTGAATATTAAACCTGCCTATTTTTAAGTTTTTGTTTTTTTTTATTATGCTTCCTCTCTCTCCTCCTGTATTTTCACATGTTCTGTCTATATATTATCCTGGCTCTTATGACTACATTCTACTATTGCATTCATTTGCATAATATTTGTATAACATATTATTTTTATATATTAACTTCCTATGGTTAGCATAAGTCAAATCAATAACACAATTCCTTATCTCAAAGACCTGATCATTTAACCAGAAACAATGGGTGTAAAATAGATCTAAGAGAGCAAATAATATATATCATCAATGGTGATTGAATAGAGCAGAATTTCAGATTCCACTGTGCTCCCATCAAGCCAGAGTGGATAGAGAAAGTAGAGGATTTAACTGGCTCAATAACAGCTGCCTTAGGACCAGATGCATAATTTGTTAGAGGTCTGAAGGTCAAGGTTAGAGGTATGAGCTTGTGGATAAGACAGACCTTGTAGAGATCATTGTGGGGAATAAGAATAGCATAACCACCGTTTTGGCAAGCAGACGTTTTGGTTGGCATACTGATGTTCATACGATGAGAAAGAAAGGTTGTTTAATTTGCGGATGGAGTGAGGTTGGGGATGGAACTATTTGTGGAGAAATTTAGATCATGCTCAGGAAAGTCTGCATATAATTTTATGAGTTAATGTGCTTTGCTTTTACTCTCTTTTGGCAAGACCTTTCTTCATGAATGAATTATAACCAGTATCTCTTCATGTTTTAGAAGCTCCATGAATTTATAATGAATTCTATTCTTTGTATTCTCTGTTTGAATGATGAAAGGGTCAGAAGCACAATTTATAGGTTAAATGATATTAGAGAACTATGAATTGTATGACATATTTCATTAAAGCAGAGGCTATGAGCTGGAGTTTTAACAACCAGGAATTTCACACATCTGACCAACAATCTTGTTCATAATTACTTTTATAATTGCTAAGAATAAGAAAAGAAAGACTGTGTGCATATCTTTTTTTTTTTAAGTTTTACAACTGTAGTTTCTTTTTGGAGTATATTTTAGCTGCGAGGGGATACTATGTCATATAAAGTATAATAATTACTTCTATAATGCTTATGTAAAATATAAAAATTTATCTATAACTGTGTTCTGAAAATATATAGTAGAAATATACTAAAATTGGAATTGAAATTCTTTTAAAGATTTATCTTTCTTAGGAGGAGAAAAGGTTAGTTACAAATTATCCCAAGAAAATTAAAAAGCAGATTGAATTCCTTGCTTCTCATTTAAAGGTTAATTGTTACCATTTGAAAACTTGGCTTAAAATCTCCCCATTCACACAATTAAAGTGAAAACATTTCAAAGTAAAAACTTAATGTAACGTGTAATATGTAATTATAATATGACAACAGATACATGTACATGGATATATTCAGTGAATGATACTGGTAGCTACCAATAAATCAATTTAAAGAATTTTCAGACACCTTTCACTTATCTCTTCTGGAGCCATGAAGTTTTTTGTGAGCCTTATTTAATATACATAAAACTATGACAAAAATAAAGAACAAGGAAACATAATGTATATTTAAGTGATAAACGGCACAGATTTGAGCGCTGTTACAGTTTAGCAGAAGTAAATATTGCCCTTAAGAAGAATAGACATTTTCCAATTGTAACACTCATTTTATTCATTTTAATCAATGGCCAAAGGGAAATTTCAGACCCAAGGGTGGAAAACAGTGCTATCTGGAGGACTGTTAGAAGACAAGAAGATGGTTAATTATCCACGTAATGACAGTTTAAAAACCAATATATTTTAAATATATGTAACTGGTGATAAACAGTTTTTTCCTACTCATTCCTAAGCAAGACGTTATATTTTAGTTTCTTTATATATAATATTTGAAAACTAATATTGAAAGCTTCCTCAAAGCAGTCGGCGACTTGAACCTTGAAATTTAAAGCAGCCCAACAGGTGTGGGAAGCAGCAAGAACAGTGTGGTGAAACAGGGGCGCTCGCGGTTGTTAGTGAGTTTTAGAATCTCACACAATTCCTGGATGAAACAATCCCATTGTTATGCACCCCTCCCTTTTGGCTGCATACAATTCCATGAGAGATACATTGTTGCCATGTTCATTTTTGAATAAATTCCTGTTTTTCACTGTCTCTCGGGGAAATGCATATGTTGGGGCTCAAATACAATAGAAAGGATTTATGTTTGTCAGGACCAAAGTCCTGAGTTTGAGTCCTCACTGTCAATGCCCTGTTGTGTGATCTTGAACAAGTCATTTAATTTTTTGGAGTGAGACTCTGGTTTTTTATTGTGGAAGAAAACACTTTACCAATTTTTGATTCTTGTGATCAAATAAACAATCATTCTTATGGTTAAAAAGAAAAGAAAAGAAAAATGAAGTAATATTAATACTTTTTTTGCCCAGCAGTGAGTGCCTATGGAAATATTTTTCATTACCAAGTTCTTTGGAATCTTGAGTTCTTTTTGTATTCCTTTCTCTTTCCTTTTCCTCCCGTACCACTCCCCCACCCTGCTTTATTTTCCTCCCTTCTTTCCTCCATTTTCCTTCCAATAGCTATTCATATGAGGGGTGATATATAAAGGAAAAAAAAAACAAGAAGAATCTAAGCTTAAATAATTGTACTTTAAACTGTTAAAAATTAGGGATGGTTTAAAGAATTAAATTAATTTTTCACCTTTTTTCTGCATATATTTAGGTTCCTTGAAGTACAAGGTCATTAAATACCTTTTGTGATGTCCTTGGTATAGGCTGAAATCAGTGTTATTTCTTCCCTACCTTTTATCCTAAGCTTGTATAAGAACCACGAAACATGATTTTTAGGGAATAGCTCATTAGCATAGTAATTTAATAGGGTATAAATGTAATGTTTGGATTATTTTAAATCTCTAATCTATATCTAGAAGTAGAGTTGCTTCCTATCCTTGGGTGAGATAATTTTCTAGTGGATGTGGCATGAACAGGAAAGGCAATAGGCTGACAGAAATCCAGTTATGATTTTTCTGGTGTTCAATACAAAGTCAATGGTTAATTAAGTCACCACCAGTAGAAATTGATCATGGATGAGGCCTCCAACTTTGCCTGTATTACTGGGCTCTCACTGGATGACTCAGCTGACATTGTACTAACTTTGCTTTCTCCAGAAAGGTACATGGTTCAGATTGGACTGACCGAAGATTTAGATCGTGATGCTATAATTTACTTTCTAGGTCCCATTTACCCATTTCAGAAAACACATTTGCCTCAGGACCAGGATTTAATTTTAAAGGTTATGTCATGGACAGTTTAGATTGGCAAGTGTCTTACGGGTGCCTGTATTCATTGAGTCATTGAGAAAGTCACTCAATTCATTTTCACAGATATTAAGTATCTTGTATGTGCTAAGTACTGTGCTAGGCCCTGGCCTTAAGGGGATGAAAAAGAACAGCATGAGCCCTGACATCACTGGGCTCCTCCAAGCTCTTGGTTCACAGCTAGGTAAACTGAGGCCCAGTGCACGTTCCCGACTTACTGAAGGTCCCCAGCGAGTTAATGGCCAAGCTAGGACTAGGATCTCAGGCTCTAAACCACCACCCTGAGACACCTACCACAGCGGTGATGCCTTTTAATTTGTCCTGTAAATTCACGCATGTGAAATAGTATGATTAAGCATCATAAATTTCTACAAGCAATTAAATATCTAAAATATGTTTAAAACACATACCAGAGAAAACTCAACAGTGTGCATAACAGGGAAAAAAATAAACTTTTGCTGCATTAAAGGAAGAACATCCTTGTTTACATTTGTGCCATTTTCTCAGTATCTTTAGTCTGTGAATCTGTCCATAAATAACATTCTCTGTCTTTTCTCTGAAGTGTACTTTGTGCTACATTTCTGTGTTAGAAAAGGGTGAGAGAGAAGGAAAGCAAATGACAGTTTTACTCAGATTTGGATTATGGGATAGTTGTTCTCTAGCAAAAACTAAATACAATTCATAGTATCCTACAAATACAGGAGAAAATTCCTCTCTGCCTCTAGGCCGCCTTCAACTAGGTCACACCGGGCGGTTAGGGATATACATTGGTTATTACATATCTGCTGGCAGAAATCCAGTTTTGAAGGCTGGGCTGGAAAACAGTTTATGCTGTGGCTTATGCATATTGATAGCGCTTGCATTTACTCTCTTGCCGTTCCTCTGTGTGAATCGTTGTATGGGATCATGTTGACAGCATTGGATGAGGCACATGTTTTAACCTCTTTTCTCTTATAATTATATAAACATATACACTGTACGTGGTAACCTGGGAGTGCTGATCAGAACATCTGTTATGATAAACGGAACAGTGATTGAGAGTTGGTTTTTGAATTGTAAAGTGCTAAAAGTCACTCTTCTGATCTGTGGCTGTATGCAAATGTGACTGTTTGAAAATGTTGCTGAAACCTGTCATTCTTTAATTTGCCAGAGGTAAAAAGA
The DNA here is from genome assembly GCA_004026545.1 of Mormoops blainvillei. NCBI lineage: Eukaryota > Metazoa > Chordata > Mammalia > Chiroptera > Mormoopidae > Mormoops > Mormoops blainvillei. Next base: position 55,368 of record PVJD01008246.1, on the reverse strand, counting down.
GAGTTCGCTTTTTGTTGTTCTCACATGGGTGCTGCCCAGATAGGGAGTTATTTGTCTTTCTTGGAATTAATTAAGTTAACCTTTGTATCAATTTGTATAGCACTTTAAGCATCCTAGAACCTGCAGGAAAGTGCTGGCTTAGTGTAACCAATAATGTCAGGCTAACCTCAAGACATCTTGGCAAGGGTTATTCTATATGCCTTCAGCACCGCTCCCATATATCCTTGGCAAATTTTGGGCTAAGGAGCCAAGAGCAGTGGGCTAAAAACTGGTAACCTGACCATTACGGTCATAATTCTTCACCCAAATGAATGATTCGTCAAAGAAGACCTTAGATTCAGGGGCAGATTATAAACTAAACTTGCAGAAGACTCTCTGGCCATTCTTCTGATTCCTTGTAAATCCTCTCCACTGCATCAGGATGGCCAGTCTCAGGGATATTATCACCTTTGCCATTATCAGCTTGGCAGCAAGCAGACGATGTTTTAAATATTTTTAAGTTATTTTCATGTACTTGTTTTACATGAATTTAAAAATGTCTTTTCACTTATTTTTCCATTCAACTCACAATTCGGTTTCTAAGTTAAACCGCAGCTTTAATTTTGAGTTGTTTTACACATACGAAGTTTGGGAAAAAAATTTCAACCGAGTTACTCGTGTACTAAACAATTATTGGAAAGTGCTATCCTGGGAGAGGCAGAGGATTCAAAAGTGGCATTGCCCGTGTCTGACCTGAATCATCTCTCTAAAGGTCATTTTTAGTTCAATTTTCAAAGTCATCATTTAATAAAGAGAAAGTGGTTCATTTCTGTAGTGAATGGGCTAAATTTGCTGAATTTATATTTGGATATTTCCTTATAATTGGAAATATTCTCCCCTTTGCTTGGGTTCTGTTGAATACTAAGAATCTAAATTGTATAACCCTCAGTCCCAAATTATTCCATCATCAAAAATTGTTTTCTTTCTACAAAAGTACCTCAGATACATGAAAATTATTTTTATTTTAAGAAGTCTGGTGAATATTAATCATCTATACTCTTGTTATTCATAGATATTTTCCATTAATATTTTGGTGTGTATATACTTTGAGACATATTTCTACATGCACGTGATTAAATGTTTATAGGTAAATGTATAAACATAACAAATGGAATAGCTAAATTTTATTGAGATAGACCTATTGTTCTAAGCATTTAAGTTTATTCTCTCATTTAATTTTCACAGCAAACCTATGAAATTGGTACTTGATAATCTGATAACATAGCAGTTTTTTTTTCCCAAAAGGACATGGAAATATATCGAAATTATGTAATTTGTGTAAGGCCACTCAATGTAAAGGCAAAACTGGGCTACGAGCCCAGGCAAGTAGACTTCATATTCTTTATTTTTAACCAATATACACTATCGCCTCTGAAAAAATACATGCTGACTGCTATTTTTATCCTCAACCAAGGATATATTTATCGATTTTAGAGAAAGGAAGGGAGAGAGAGAGAGAGAAACGTCAGAGTGAGAAGCATCAACTGGTTTCCTGTCATACGTCCCAACTGGGACCCTCAACCTTCGGTGACAGGACGGCGCTCCAACCACCTGAGCCACCAGGCCGGGGCCGGGCTGCTGTTTTTGACCTACTGTTTCATTAGGCGCATGTCCTGAATGTTTTTCCATATTAAGAAATGTATATCTAACCAAGCATTAGTGGTTTACAGTACTATATAGAATCAACTTCTGGGTGATGTACATTTACATCGTTTCTAGTTTATTTCATCATTAAAAATAATACTGCTATGAACATCTTTGAACATATGTATTATAATTTCTGGTATAATTTGTCTAATGCTTCAATATCCATGTAGTTTGCCTAGCCCACTAATAAAATTTATTCTGCAGAATTACTTCTTCAAAGATTGTTCCTTGATTCTGCAGGCCAATAAAATTGTATCAGTGCAAGGAATACTTATTGATCACTTACTGTGCGACAGACGCTCCGGTAAGAACCAGAGATTCATCACTGAGCAAACACACAAAAGTCTACAGGCTAGTAATTGTCACTAACTGGTGAATTTTTGGGCCTTTTTTTTTTTAAGTTTTTCTTGATTATAGATCCAGTGTTTACTATTCAGATATTTAGGAGTAGTATCAGTTTTAATGAGATGTTTAAGGTACATTTTAAATGAAAATTTTTCTTGTGTTAGTGTGTGTATGTTTCTACTTCTACTCCATCCTGAACACACAAAACTCCATAGTCTACAGCGGGCACATTTCACGTGACCATAAGAAACAGATATTTTTTTAGTCTGTGCATACATGCAGGCTATGTAAATATTTTGGTCAGTGACCTTCTGCTTTGTTTGACAGTGTCAGGCCACTATGTATTTCTCCCCTATTTGTCCCTGGATTAACATGTAATTGTTTAAGTGTTCCTCAGATGTTGCTTTTTTGTGAGTTTTTGTAGGTATATATTAGTTTTGCATGCATAGTCACATTTATGTACATTATTTATATTTATTTATATATTAGACCCCTACTGGCTTAGTCAGTATATGCAATTAAAATTTTCACAATACTATTTTGAGTTAGATGTTTGGAAAAAGAAGGTTACTAGCTTTAATACTGAAGTTACATATTTACATTTTCTTTGATAAACAACTTTCTGCAATATTTCCATCCTGTACCTGCTTTGGATTCTTTGAGCTTTTAAATTCTGAGGAAATAATATCCATTGTGGAATGCTGAAACTAGTTCTGAACAAGAAGAACTTATATAAACTCTAATTAGCCTTAGAGATACAGCCTTGTATGCTACAAACTGTCCTAATGATAAAAATAACTCACAGCACTTTGTAATTTGCTGAGGGCTTTAGCAGATACGCGAGGCTTTCTGGATCACTGAGGAGGAAAACGCAGAGGGAGGGACACAGTCTGATCCACGGGATTTTCTGAGTTGCCTGGGAAAGAGAAAATAAATTAGGCCATTTGATTACTTTCTAAACTTTTTGGTTTATATTTTGTTGATATAAAATATGCTTTTGGTTTTCTTCAATTGATTTTGTAGTGATACTTGTAACACTCTCATATCTCCTCCCCACATTAGTAGTTTATTCTTCAAAAGTTTGTTAAACACATTATGTGCTGGGCACCGAGTTAAGTCCAAGTCAAAGATGAGTAAGTTATCTTTCCTGTCCTCCAAAGGTTTTCAGAGGAACCACACATAATAATAAGTTATGCTACTTCATGCTGTTAGAAGGACTAGAAAAGAGGAATGAAAAGGATGTTGCCAAGTGGGAAGCTTGAAATCTGTAAGAGGCAGTTTTAGGAAAGGTGATCTTCACAAAGGAGATGAATGCTAACCTTTTTAGCAACCTCAACATAGGTTAAAAAAGGGAAATATTTTTAAGGATTTTAAGAAATTGTACCCAAAAAGTGAGAAGTAAAAAGTTCCTTTCTTTATTTCCCTGTGTCCCCTCATTTAAAACAAAATAATAAGCATACCAAAAATACATGGCTCTTATGTAATTATTAATAGTCCAACTAATAGCATAAGAAGACTTTTTTAAAGAAACTTCAAAATAAGTGTGTAAAGGGGAATGAAAGAATTTTCTTGAGGTGAATGTAAATTATTTTATGTGCAACATCGAATTGCACATTTAAGGCTACTTTATGGATTATACTATTACTATTAAATTGATTTCTGATTTTTTTTAAATATGAATTTTCTAGGTATCCTTTTTATTACTATTTCTGAATGTAAACTCAAGACAGTTTATTTTAATACCTCTAGTTTAACTTCATCACATCTAAATGCTCTTTGGAAACTCAAATGCATTTATTTGCATCTATTTTTTATTGATTGAACCCAGTAATGTTTTGATACATGGTTTCTCAAATCTATATGTATATATTTTGTATATTTTATTGAGTATGCTGTTACAGTTGTCCCATTTCTCCCCACTTTATCCCCTCTACCCTGCACCCCAACCCATCATCCCCACGCCTCTCAGTCCATGTCCATGAGCTGCACACACCAGTTTTTTAGCTACTTAATTTCCCACACTACTCCCAGCCTCCTCTTGACTACATTTTTTGTTTGTTTGTTTATTTGGGTTTTTTGGTCAACATCTTCCCACCACCACTTTCCCCAGCCCCACCCACCCCAACCTCCCACCCTCAATCCTTCCCCCATTTGGCTTTGTCAATGGGTCCTTTATGCATGTTCCTTGATGACCCTTCCCCTCCCTTTCCCCTGTCATCCCCTCCCTCCTCTCCTCCGGTTACTGTCAGTATGTGTGTGTATGTGTGTGTGTGTGTGTATATATATATATATATACACACACATATCAAATGAAAGTTAGAATGTTAAGGAGTACATCATATTTATAACAGATCAGGATTTAACCAGACCTTAAATTCTAATGGAATCAGTGATGCTCCCCAATGTATTAAGCAATCTTAGAATCATGAGTTTGCTGAATCTCTGATCTTCAAGATCATTTTACCCAGTTCCTTCATTTTGCAGAAAAGGAAATGGAGGGCTGGATAGTGAAGGGGCTTGCTCATTCAATCATTTTTTTTCCTTTTCTTTTTATTTAGCTGACCTATTTTTAAAAAATCAATTTAATTAGAATGTGGGCTTTTGACCTTCAAATAGTTGGCGTTATTTATAGTACTGTTTATATGGCGGTTATTCATGTGGCTGCCTTCTGTGTTATCTCAGTTTGATCTGTTCTATTTATATCTCAATATTATTCAAGCATCTGCCTTCCCACTCAGTATGCATTTTTTTCTGGGTCTTAAATTGCTAACATTTAAGTAGCCATTTCCCAATTTTCTTCACAGTATGTAGTGTGTCTACTTTTAAATTAATATTATTTCAATGTGTAACTCTGCCTTTGCTATGATTTTAAGGGTCCCTTTGTAGAAAGAAAAATCAACACCTATTTTCCATTCACTAGGGAAAAATATGTTGGGAACAGTAGGAGGTTTGTAAATTTAAAAGCTTGTTTATTTTCAAGGTAAGAAAGCATATTTACATGCCTGAGCACAACCAAGCTTTGTGCATTGAACGGCCTATGACATTATTTCCTGCAACTTGATTTCAGTTTATTTACTGCCTTCTAACTCATTTTCCTTATTCTGGGCTGTAATCAGCAGCTTTCTTTTCCAAATGCTCAGTGCAAGTTTCAGTTGAACTGAATATGGTGTAGATGGAGGTGGAGTTATGCAAGAGTAGCTTCCATGCCTGCTATAGTTGAACAGCTGCAAACAGTGCTAAAACTTCAAGAAATTCCAGAACATTCCACAGACAAAATTTTCATTGGTCACATGTTTGTACAGTTTTTAATTTACTTGAAATGTTGATAAAGATGTGAATTTGTATGGTTGGAGCAACTTAATTTGGCAACATTATAATGAAGAACGTTATTGTATTTAGGATATGGCTAAAAGTACTAGAACCGGTCCCTTCATTAAATTCGGAATGCGTTGCTTCATGGGCAAAGGGGATCAAAAGCAAGGGGCGAGAGTAGCAGGTATCTTTTAGCGTGAAGTGGAGATAGCTCGCTGTTTCCCTCCTTGGGTAATTCATACCTCACACTCTGTGTGTTCCTCACAATTCCCCTTTTGGGGAGATGTGACCTACTTATTAATTTTCCCATGATGGTGTCAGCCCTTTAGGTCACGTGTGCATGTGTTTTTCTATTTAATACATAGGTAACTAGGACGGCATCCACCAACCTCACACACAAAAATCAGTTTTATAATGTTGTTGACACACTTCATATGGACATTAAACCCCAAGAACCTATTTTAAGAAACTGGAAGTATTTACCATTTGGAGAAAAGAAACCTGTGTGAAAACAACCAGAAGCTGAAACTAAAGAGAGGCAGTATTACCCAGCAGGAAACAGTACAGCAGAGTGATGAAAAGACGGGTCTGGATTGAGATCTCCTGTTTCCTAATCAAGTCTCTATCACTTAGCTGACTGTGAAACTGTCCTCAGGCAACACACTCAGGATGTTGGGCTTGCTCCAAGGTCTTGCTAAAGCAGAGCACAACAGACCCAGCAAGGCAAGTCATTTGGCCTGAAAGTCGAGCTACCTTTTGAGACTATGGAACATAAAGGAGGACAGCAGTTCTTAGATTCAACAATGCAAACACCTTAAATATCAGAGTTATATTTAAAATTAAAATATAAATTATTATTACAGGAAATTTATTGAAGACACGAAATGTGATCCAACTATATTTTTTGATGACTCTATTCATGTTTTTAAAATATCGCAACGCCTCATATAAAGTAGGCTCTCAATCAATTGTTGAGTGTTAGAAGCTTTCATCCTTCAGCATGAGCTCAGGTTTAAACATGTTTCGTACTGATTAGACTTTCTTAAGTCTCGGATTGCAGGCGTATGCATTAGAATCTTTGAAGCGATATGGGACTTAAAAAGTGTAAAAGCAGAGACACAATTTAGCCATACGAGGCCTGGGGCCAGTGAGGACTGTCTTTCCAGAGAAGATTACTGTGCCAAAAGCTGACAATGCATTAGAAAGAAAAAAATTTGCAAATGTATGTGTGTGTCTCTGTATATGTGTATGTATGTGTCCATGTGCATATTAATATATGTAGGTGCCTATGTATGTGTATGTATATGTATTTGTGTAAATAGGGACTAGGTTCCTGAGCAGAGGAACATCGTTTGGAAGGACTGGAGGCATTTAACTGTGGTTCATTCAGAGAAAGGCAAGCTGTATATTATGGCTGTGGCGCTGGGGAAGTGCGAGGGGTGGGAAAGGAGCATGGAAAGGGAGGGAGAAGGTAGATTATGTGGACTTAATAGGGCTGTAATATAACATTGATGCTATTAATGTAAATAGCATTAAGGTTAAAATTTAGCCAGTTATTAAACAGATTTAAGAAATTAAATGACAAGATCAAAGTTGCCTTTTAGAAAGATTACTCTGGTTGTATTGTGGAGAAACTGCTGAAGAAAGCCAGAATGATGTCAGGTCTCTGCGAAAAGCCTATTGGAGATACATTATCACCTTGTGAAAAGCATGGTGTGTTTTGATTTGGTTAAGCACATGAAAAGATTGCAGTGCTGTTTGTAGAAATGATGGAGACCTATATATGAAATGTTAGCTACAATAGTTAAGATTATTAGCTACTTTAACAACAGAAAGAGCACCCACTGGGGATTTCTATTTTATTGTTTGATATAAAAGTTATGTAAGATGTGACCAGCTCTTCCTGAACTGAAACAAACAAAACAATCAACAAAAATAAAGCTGTGATAATAATTATCTTAGATGATCTTTTTAATTTCAAAAAACCAAAGGTAAGTATAAGAAAACACTGAAATGTTGCTTCTATTCTATAGAGAATATGGAATTTGATGATAACAAGAAAGTGATCACTAAATTTTTGAAAATGTGAAATTGGGGGAATCTTGGTGCAAGTCTTGGGGAAGCACATAATTATAGATGACCAAAATGCTCCTTTAGGATTGTATATTTATTCCATTTTTTTATTACTCTGGGGTATAGTTTGATGACTAAACATGATTTGTGAACTCCTTGAGGTACAAATTATCTTCATGTACTACATGCTTATGACATACTACATACAATTATAACACTTCATAATAAAATAGTTTAGAAGTATACATATTTTATAGGAGGTACATAGCACAGCATGAATATTATTTCTCAAGCTAAAGAGAAAAGCTTTGTTTAAAAAAATCATGTGAACAATTACCATTTTGTACGTTTATGAACATGTAGACAAAATGCTTTGCCTTTCAGTTTTTTATTAACAATTTTTTTAAAAGGCAAATATATACTTTTACATTAAAAATAGCTGATTTCTCCCTCAGAGGATCAAATTTATATCAAATTAATTGACTTATTTTCTACTGCACAAAGAAAGTAGATAAAATATGTATTCTCTCAATTTCCTGACAATCTTCACATCAGCAGATCATAGATAATTTCCTCTTCCTTAAGTGAGCCAGGTGTCCTCTCCCCGATGGTTATCGTCATTCCCACGCTCGCTTCTGCTGCCCCGACACATGGCTTCATCAGTTACTCCCCCCTTTTCCTGTGTTTTGCCATGCCCTTTCTACTAGCTCTTTTCCCCAGCATATAAATATATTGGTTTTTTCATCATAAAGGAAACATGCATAAACAACCCAAGATTTAACCATATCCTCCAGCTACTGACCTTTGTTCCGCTACTCCTTAATATTCTAGCTTTTAAAACATACCTTTTCTAGCGCTGGCTGGTGTGGCTCATTTGGTTGGAGCATCGTCCCATAAACCAAAGGGTCTTGCACTCCATTCAAGGTCAGGGCACCTGCCTAGCTTGTGAGTTTGTTTCTGAAGTCAGGGCACGTATGAGAGGCAACAAATCTATATTTCTCCCTTGCAGCATGTTTCTCCTCGTCTCTCTCTCCTCCTTTTCCCTCCCTCTAAAGTCAATAAGAATATCCTTGAGTGACAATAAAAATAAATGAATAAATTACTTAAAAATAAATAAAACATTTATTTGTTTAAAAATTAAGATTAACAGTTTCATTGTTAATTATTTAAAATATATGAATAAGCAAAAAAGAAAAATTAAAATTAATCAAATGCCTATCATCTAAAATAAACCACACACTTTGTGTTATGCATAAGTGCATATGCACTTAAAACACGTTGTGTCATAAAATACCTTCTTTAGGATAATTTTTAAATGACTAGATGCATAATATTTTATCAATTATATGTACCTTACTGTGGATATTTGGAGCTTTTCTAATCATATTATTCTTATAAAAAAAGTTAACACCGTTCCAGCAAAATAACCAATATTTTCCTTAAGATTAGGTCCTTTAAGTAGAATTAGTGGACTCAATGTATGATATTATAAAAACTTGATAGATTTTCGTAAAGGTTTTCAAGAAAGTGTGCGTCAATTTATTTTTCTCTTTAATTGTGCTTTTTCTCACATCTCAACAAACTTCATCGGTAGAACCACTAATTTTTTAAATCTTTTTTCTTATTTTTGAGCATTTTCATATGTCTGTTGGTTATTTGCACATATTATTTATAAATTATTTATGTTCTTTGTCAGCTTTTCTATTAAGGTGAACATATTTTTATTTGTAAATATTTATATATTGAAGATATCAACTCTTTTCTTTTTTAATGTTTATAGTTTGTTAATATGATTCGTATATTTTCTTGTCTATTTCCCATTAATCATGATTATGTGTTTGATTATGGATATTTTCAAGTAATAAAGTGAAATGCATTAATATTACCCTTATTGTTTCTGCCTGTATTATCAAACTTAGAAAAGCCTTAGCACTTCTATGCAATTGTTTTTTAATGCAAATTTTATTTAAAAATTATCTATATATGCGAAAGTGCAAAAATTATAGCATAAAAGTTTAACAATGTATATCCAGGCCCCTAGATTAAGAAACAGAACAGAACCAGCACCCCAGAATTATATGCCAGGCCTCCCCTACCACTGCTCATTTTCTCACACCCGTTTCTTATTCTTGATTAGACTTGCTGAAATTTTATTGATTTTAATAACCATTCAGATAAACAAATTATGGCTTTGTTATTTTTGTTTCTGTTAAATATTTGTTTTCTATGTCAATAATGTGTGTTCTAGTCTTTATTTTCTTATTTTTATTTACTTTAGATTTAATTTTCTCTTTTTTTCCAAGATATTTGAGGTGGAATCTCGTATCATTGGTTTTCAGCCTTTTAAATTTCCTCTAAGCATGAATTTGGTTACAACTTTTCAACGCCAAGTTTTTAGTTTTAGGCAGTCCCACAAATTTTATAATTTCCATTTTGATTTCTTTTTGACCCATGAATTAATTAGGCACATACTCTTCAATTTCTAAATTTGAGGATTTTCAAGTTTATTTTATTGTTGTTGTTATTGATTTCTCCCTTCATAGCATTGTGTCAGAGAACACACTGTGAATAGTTTCAGTACTTTTAAATGCACTGAAGTTTGGTATGATCCATCTTATGATTAACTTTGGTAAATATACATTTGTAAAGAAAAAAGCTATTTTGTCATTTTGAAGTACTGATTTACCTTTATTAATTATGTCAAATACATTAAATGTATAATTTAGACCTTCTAAAACTTAACTGCTATTTTAGGCTGCTTGTTCTATTAGCCACTGAGAATGGTGTGTTGGTTTCCCACTGTGTCTTGGTAAGATAAATTGTTACCAAACATAACTTCTTGCTAATTTATCATTGGCAGTTTACTCATAGTATCATTTTCTGACTTTCATGTATAAAGGCCCCTGATGAGGTTTGAATGCAAGCTGTGGAAAAAGCTTATTCAGGGAATTTAATTGGTGAGTAAGAGTGCTTAGAGTACATGGTGTGAAATTTGAAAGCAAGAAAGATAAATCCTCTCTTTTTATTAAGTGCTAGTTTCCCAAGGACAGAGGTTGGAAGGCATCAGGTATCAGGCGCTACCCCTTTCATTCCTTTCATCAAAGTAACAATAAGGGAGAGATGTGTTGAAGGCAAAGGTCTCAGGTCACACATAACTGAAGAGACAGAGAGCTGATGTCAAGAAGAAAAAAGAACTGAAATATAGCCAATAGAAGGTGACAAGTGGAAAGGTCATGTTTTTAACTTATGCTCTAGATCTTATGGCCAAAATTATACATGTGCAATAGTGTTTATTCACTAATTAGAAGATGTGCACTGTTCGGGCGAGTTATTTTTCACAAATATCAAACAAATCCTGATGAAATAGAGTAAAACAAACAGAGAATTTCTACTTTGTTCTCTTTTCTCGCAAGATGCTGTGATTTGCAAGTGCATAAGTATTTTGGGCCTCTAATATGTAAGTGTCATAAAATTGTTCTAAAGAATTCTAATTTATGAATTAATGGGGGAAATTTACTATAATTTTCCTAATGCCTAACTTTATAATTATATATGAATACAGAAGATTGATTGTTCCGGAACTATAAAATTTTGAGGGATAATGTTCAGTTCTTAAGGCAAGATCTATATATACCTCTGCCCTAAAAGATGAAACTATATTAACTTTTGGCAGTAATACCAAGACCATTTTACCAGCATGGGTGTCTCTTAAAGGGCACATCCCAAGTATTCGAGTTCATAGAGAAAGTAAGCACAAGCTCCATGTGCTTCAGCAAATCACACACAGACAAATGCACACACACACACGTAAAGACATACACACAGACACAGAAGTATAGAAAAGCTTTGACACGTTCTCTGTCTTATAAGAACTGTGTGATTTTTCTATCTTTTCGCCAGGTGGTATTTTTGAATATGTGGAATCTGGCCCAATGGGGGCTGAGGAGCTCGCATTTAGGTTTGCCGTGAACACTATCAACAGGAACAGAACCTTGCTGCCCAATACCACCCTAACCTATGACACCCAGAAGATAAACCTGTATGACAGCTTTGAAGCATCCAAGAAAGGTAATTGAAGTTTAACGTGACGTTTTCTGGAATTTAAATTTTTAGGTGTTCTTAAGAAATGCCATAATTTCAAATGTGATTAAGTCATGAAGAACTTTTTCATGAAATGTTTCTTTTCATAATGTGCATAAATTTATCGGGTAAGGTAAAGTGATGCGATTACCTATTGTAAAAATTTTTGCTTATAACGAAAAATGCAGTCTAATCTGTGATAGTGAAATTGCTTTCTCCCTCTACCAATCCTTCTGTTTTATTAATGAATTATTCTAAGAAGACACCTAAAGTAAAACAATTGGTATCAAAGGATTTTATCAAGATTCGCAATCCAGACTTACAATTTATTTGCAGTTCCTGTCAATTCCATTATATAATTACTGTGGTCTCAGTTTGCTGTCTACCGTTAGAGTCCTGTTCCAAGTGATCTCTGAACTTTACTGGAAAATTTTGAACTACCCTGAATTTATGTATAATACATGCACATTTTTAACCACTTGATATTCTTCCTTGTAACTGAAAACAAGTGGTTAATGATAAATTTTGATTTTATGAAGAAATAATTAGAATATTAACTTTGCCATTTATGTTTTAAATCTGTGTTTTAAAAGATAATGGGAAAATAATTTTATGGAATATGCATTTAGCATTTACATGTGAAGAAAAGTAACAGATTAACTATTGTCAAGGCATTATTTTAAACAAGCAACAGTGGTAGCAGTAAAGGTGTTTTGAGAGGTGTTTCCGTATTCTTACTTTGTCTGAGTACGTGGTATTTTTGTGTAGTTAGCATTCATGTAACAAGAATTAAATTTCATAATATAGATTTTCTCAAAGGAATGGGCTTACAAAGCACTTGTTCTAAATTCCTATTTTTAAAACAACATTTGCTTTTCAGTAGTGCTAATATTGTTTTGTTAGCTTCTTTACATTGATAGAGAAATACATAATTATTTATAATTCTAATTTGGTGTAGATTTCTTCTAAACTCATTAATATTAATGAAAGCTGATAGAGTACAATATTTCTTGAGATAAAAGAATCCCTCTCTTTCCCTCAGCTACTTATTGTTTATCAAAGCCTATATTCTGCCTGCCCTTTAAATTCATATCTTTATGAATACAAATAAGTTTCCATGTCATCACCATGTCAGGGTGATGAAAAGTTTTAAAGGCTGAAAAAAAGGCTAAAAATTATTGTGAAATACTACATTTGTCATCGTAATTACGAAATAAGTCATTAACTGAAAGACAAGTGCATTTGATTAGTGACATAGTTCATGATTATTTCCATTGGGAAGAAGAAGCTCCGTCTGAGGTGAAATCATTTAGACCAAAGAATATGGAATATGTGTGCAGTATAAATAAAATAATAATAGATTTCTTAATGGACTTAAAAGGAGCAACATAAGAAAAAAGATTAGAATGTTCCAACAACAAAGAGGTTACTATCCTGGGAATACACTTGCAAAATTCTGAGGTTTTAAATTCATTTGTTTTCCAAATATTAAAAGGAACTTACAAACTTTGTCATCCATAGGGAATCAAATTCTTTAGTTGACTGAGCAGAACTAGAACCAAGTATATGAGCAGCTTCATTTGTGAGATGCTGAAAGGGAGAAGGTCATGGTTTGGATCTTATCTTGTGAAGCTCTTGCACAGCAATATGTAAGAGGATAAGATAAGGGGGATTTAATATGGTTTTTTAAGCTTGGGGACTTAGTAAATATATGTGGTGCTAAATATGTTAATGATTAATTATAAAATTACTTAATCTGACCATTCTAAAATGTTTAAAATTGATTTCATAGGCAAAAAATAACAAAAAATATTTTTTTTTAGTTTTTACATTTTCTGTAATACATGGTCTTATACATTTAGTAGGTTCTGTGGCATTGCTTAATAAGTGAATACTTTGATGCATTAAACCTTGAACTATTACTCGAATAATTTGTTGCTTTTACATGACCCTTCTGATAACTTTAAACTCAATTCTTGTTTGAAACATTTTGAGGAACATTCTAAATGACCTAATAGAACCCTTTTAAGTTTTCTTGATTTTTGACTCATCAAAAGTGAAGGAAGACCTTTTGTTCTCAATGTATGTGAATTAAAATCCAAATGAGTGAAAAATTTTAGATGCCAGCCTTTCTGTTAATTCACAATTCCAATCATTATTTTTAAAGTAAGAGTATACATATTTTAAAATAATTTATTTAGATTATACAAGGTCTGTCCAGAAGATATATAGCCATGTAATATGAAAAATAGAGGCTATTGTTGAAGAAGATACAAGAAACATTGTGCATAAGACAATGATGCCTCAGTCCCTTTCACCTGCCCTGTCATATTTTCCTGAATGTCACCGATGGTTTGAAATCTTTTCCCTTTCAAAGGCGATTTTAGTTTTTGGAAAGCCAGCGTCACAGTGTGCAAAATCTGGACTGTGGGGGGCTGAGTCACCTGGGTGACTTGATGTTTCACCAAAAACCTCTGCACAAGACGTGATACATGAGCAAGCACATGGTAGTGATGAAGCTGCCTATTATCAATTGCCCACAGCTGTGGCCTTCTGAATCATTCAAATGGTTTCCATGTAGAAATGTTCAAGCTTAATGCAAAATTTGATGCAGATTCATTGTTCTACTCACTCAGTCACTTTGAATGTGAGGACCACACAGTGCATGTGCTCAGTGGCATCTACTGCCCCCACACACCAGTACAGTGAAGTCATCATTGTTCACTCATGTGCATTCCAGTCCACTCTCCGTGGCTGCCACGTTACATTGATGTTGCACAAACCCTTCTCATTATATTAACAATGACTGGACTTTTTCCAGAGAGGCCTTGTATTGAATTTTGGAAGAAAATTTAAACAAGTAGATTTTTTCACTAAAATTTACTGAATTATTAATATCTCTATGCTTAATAATGCATCCATAATATTGCACTTTGTGCAGCAGAGTTTCTGAAACAAAATACCTGAACAAAATATCTGAAACAAATACCTGAACATACCTAAACATGAAAAATACCTTTACACATTAGAATCATAAACTATCTTGGAAGGATTGGACCTGAATACCCCATGTGATGCCTAAATCCCCGAAACAATTCTTTTTAGTTTTGTTTAAATATTTGCAGAGATGGACCTCTTAAATCAGACCATTCCATTTATGGACACTTCTTGTTTCCTTTTAAATTTATTTATTTTTAAATTTAAATTGCATCAAAATTCATGAGAATCTTATAACCATTTGTCCTTTTTCTTCCTTTTCCAGCCAAATGAAACAAACTTAAGTGTCATTCACAGGGCAAATATTCAAATATTTAAAGATGATTTCATGTTTCCATTAATTATTCACTTTTGAGGCTCAAACTCACTTCAGTGTATCTTAAAGGATTTCATGTCCTGTCACAGTATATCTATTTTTATTTGAAATCTTCTAGATTGTTTATGCATCTCTTGATTATTTCAATTATTTTTGATATAAATAAAATTTCCTAGAAATAAATATAAACAAAAAAAATGGAGACAAGTATAAAAGACTTATAGTATCCAAAAGCCAACTAAAGATAATGAAATACTTATCTAAATTGCTTTGATATTCTTTCTACCCAGTGAAATTAATCCATATGAAATGCACCTTTTTAAACCATATCAGGTTTTGTTTGGGTGGTTGTGTACATAGCTTGACTATATCATCATATTTAAACAAATACTGAGCTGTGTGTGGCCATAGCTTTTTGGATGAGGGGGAGATCAAATGGGTTCTGATAAAGCATAAATTAAAATTGTAGAGAGTGGCCAGTGAAATTGGGAGGGAACGCTATTCTTCCAACTCCTCGATATGAACTATTCTTCCAAAATGAGCATTCCCTTCTTGAATTCTAGAGTAGCCTTCTTCTGTCTCCTGACCTCTTTCTTTCTATTAGCTTTATTTGTAAAATTATTCGAACACTGAGCTGCAGGTGTGTGGATGAATTAATTCCTTTCTAAGGAATTGAAAATATTCAGAGCTAGACAAAATGTAAAATTAGCTAAATATAGATGTTATATTAATAAATGCAAATCTTTCTTCAGGATAATACCTTTGGGTGTACAATAATAATGTGGTAATATTGGTACACTGGCATCTCTCCTCCCATTATTGACAGACTTCTGTCTCCTCTTCAGCCTGTGATCAGCTGTCTCTTGGGGTGGCTGCCATCTTTGGACCTTCACACAGCTCGTCAGCAAATGCCGTGCAGTCCATCTGCAATGCTCTGGGGGTTCCCCACATACAGACCCGCTGGAAGCACCAGGTGTCAGACAACAAAGATTCCTTCTATGTCAGTCTCTACCCTGATTTCTCTTCACTCAGCCGTGCCATTTTGGACTTGGTGCAGTTCTTCAAGTGGAAAACTGTCACAGTTGTATATGATGACAGCACTGGTAAGAAAAATCAGTAGCCTTTGGGGCTATGTCTTACATATCAATAATTTTTTTGAAACTTACTCAAGATCCTTACTGTATTATTATTACTTTTTAAATTGAGGAATGGAAAGACAAATGTATACACTAATTTCACACATCCAAACCAAAAAATATATACACAAAAACAATCATACACTCTTTTATATTTCTAAAAAAACACTTTTTTTCTGTGAAGTATCAGTTATTGTGAATTGTAATTTTGCATGAAAGATAGAGATAGTGTGAAATATAATATTGAAATATTTATTCTCAGAATGTTTCTGCTAGGTTCAAGGTAATTACTCAATTTAAAACCTCATGATTGGCTGTTAGTGAAACTTATTAAGCAAGTCAGAATTTTGCCTTTACACATTCTCAAGCTTTAGGTACAAATAATATTTATGTATAGTAATAACTTTTATCTCTAAAACATATTAAAGTTTGAAAAAAAATTTTTCTCAAATTTCAACACTATCAGTTGAAATATTCAGAGTTTTTGGAAACGTTTATGTGTAAACATATTTTAGGGACTTGAAATCAGAACTTAGTAAGTAGTATTTATTGTTGTCTTTAATGAATATTTATTTGCTGTCTACAGCTTGTCTGCGCTTGTTTTAATGTATTCTTTTCTGGCATGAATTAAAAACAAGCCTAATAGAGAAATATAAGAGATAAAACAGTAAAATAAAATTTAATTTTTTCTTGCAGTTATATTGTTGAAGGAAGTGCCTACTTTTTTGGTTAATATGTAGTGATAAGGAGTTTCATGGTAAGATATTTATCAGTGATCTAAATAGTGCTCTTTAAATTAGAATTTTAAAATATTTTAATTTAAGACCTTTCACTATATCTTGATGTTTACATAACAATTAAAATCCATTTGAATTTAAATTTTCCCACAACATGCCAAGTACAAATTTGTCAATGCATTCAGTATTTAAAAACATGCAGAAATTAGTCCATTTGACAATAAAATTTACCATCTGCAAAATGACAGACATTCTCCAAGAGAACAGCGAACAGGAGGTATAAGGCTGGAAAAACAATATAAAGAATTTTTAAAAACATTTTAATGGGGATAAGAAAGAGTGAGTCTAAATACACATTAATAAAGTGAAGTGAAATGTTTACAAATAATTTTAACTTTCTATGTGAATGGGTTTTCTGGTTTGTATAATGCCATGGTTCAGGGCATCCTTAGTTACAAATTGGTCCACATATGTTTATGGATGGTCATGTGCAGAAATATGTAAATATGAATACACATGCATTGTGAATCCATGGGTTATTTACTTCTCTGCTTTCTCTGATACAATGCAGGTGAAGGCTTTCCAAATACTCTCGTGTGTGTGTGTGTGTATGTGTGTGTATATATACATAAACACACATATATATATATACACCCACACACAAGATCTATACATACACATATATGTGGATGTGTATTTATTTCTTATTATCTTAAAACTACTCATAGTACAAAGAAAATCGGTAAAATGTCCAAAATGTTTATGGGTATACAGTTATCCCTAAACATCCCCTGGAGACTGGTTCCAAAACCAACCACAGACACCAAAATTTGTGGACGCTTGTGTTCCTTCTATAAAATGTAATAGTATTTGCATGTAACCTAGGCATATCCTCCTATATATATTAAATCATCTTTAGATTACTTACAGATTCTAATACAATATAAACACTATGTCAGTAGTTGTTATGCTCTATTGTTTAAGGTATAATGACAAGAAAAAAAAAGCTGTGCATGTTCAGTCCAGATGCAACCATCCTAGGCCTAACCACATAGTACACAGTGTGAGCAACAACGTAACATTTCCTTTGGATCCACACTCAGTTGAATTCCAGGATGCTGGACCTGCGAATACAGAGGACTGACTGTACCACCTTTCTTCACTATTTTGTTTGTGTTAGTGCATGTGTGTGTATGACAGTTTTATTTCATATGTGTGGTTCTTGAGTGATTGAAAAAAGAAATAATGGGATTTGTGATTGAGGTCATACCACAATTTGGTAAAGCTTCATATGTAATTGATCTTTTGCTTTAATAATATAAGCATGGCACTGAGATAAATTTAAGTACAGAACTATATATAGTTAGTAAATTAGATGTGTTTACTTTTAATTGAGTCTTGACCTCACATTGAATTTATTAGAATATTTTAATTTACTATTAAACATTTGTCATTCATCTTAATTTGAAGGTGGCATAGATACTTGGAGGTTCCAAAAGTTCTTGATTATTTAAATATTAATGCTGAGAATCATTGCAGAATTATTCATAGAATAGGTATAACTTTAAAATCCTCTGAGAAAAAAACTTATAATTGTTCCATTTTATGCAATATTTAATTCAAAATATATTTATTAAGCACCTGCTACATCCCAGGGACAGTTACAGATGTGTGCATATGCCAGTAAAAGAAACAAAGTCCCAACCTTTGCTGAGGTTCTAGTTCTTGTTTAGGGACACATGATTGTTCATGTTTTTAGTATTATTAGTAAAGAGCAAGTTGAATTTGTCACTAACCACTTTAGTTCCTTTTAACTGAAAGTACTTTTGAAAACTTGGCTGTTTTTGATATTTTTAATAGGATAAAGCTGACTCTAAGAGACACAGAAGATTCTCTTTGAAATGTATTCATAAGTATAGAGCAGTAGATTTTTTTTTGTCTTTTTGGATATGTTTAAAAGTCTCAAGGTAGAATTTTAATGATAGAATTTAACAGAGAGAATTTTTAAACTTCCAAGTGAACAACATGACTACTGTATTTGATCATGTGGGAGGACATCTGATTGTAGCTAGGACTGTGAACTGAAATGGGAAAAAAAGCCACCTCAAACCCAACAAGATAAGCATTATTGACTCCATTGTGGACTAAATGTATCTGCTATATACTGTAGGACACACTGTGCCGTTTTATTTATGTTCCCATTTTTCCTTTCCGGATTCATTTATTATGCATGCCATTCCTCCCATTTATATTCATTTCTGTTTTGTTGTGTTGTCCAGTTTGATACATGATAATTACACTTCTATCCAGTCTTTGTTCCCACCCCCAAAACAGATGGGATGAGAGATGAAATATAGTGCTGCAGTAGGAGAAATTCTTAGAATGATGATAACAGGAGCTGTTTATTTTTTATGATAATTAGCATTTGTTGTTGTCATGGATGAATGCTTTTAAACACCCTGAAAGTTTGTTATAGCTCTGAATGATGTCCAAAAATGATGGAAATGAAATGGCTTCAGAAACAAAGCTGTGTTTCTGTCAGTCACTTTGGAACATATGATTCATTTTAAATATAAACTAAAAATAAGTTGGATAGCTGTCAGCTTGTGAGCAATTCCAGGATAAGTTGTGAATATTTGCTTTAAAATCCCTGTGTTTCATCTTTGTTTATAGATCAGCAGTCCATTATCAAAGAAGTCTGGCTAGTAAACAAGTCTGGGAATCTATTCTCGGTTTCGCTACTAAATGACTGGTACAATTTTGTAAAAAAAAAAAAAAAAAAGGGAATGGAAATGACTACAGAAAGGTTATAATACCATAGGCATTGAGTAGGTGCTGTTATATAAACGATTTCACCTAATCTTCAAAGGAATTTTATGAGGGCTAAAGACAATGGGCTATTACTCCACCATCCCTGCTTCCTCCAGTGACTGGCTCTTCTGCCTACCAATAGCTTACAACAGAAACCTGAATGTCTCCCTTCATTCCTTCCTTTCTTTGGCCCCACAATCAAGCTCTAGCAGTTATCAGTTCTACCGCTCTATGATGTCTAAAATATGTCCATTTCTTTCCTCCTCTCTACCACTTCTTAGGTCATCTCTCATCTGGATTATCACTAGCAGCCTTTTTATTGGTCGTCCTCTTTCAGGTGTGCATCCACTAACTAATTCAGTCTTCACACCGCAGTTTGAGTAATTTTTAAAAATGCAGTTCTGGCCTTGACTGGTGTGGCTCGGTGGGTTGGGCGTTATCCTGCAAACCATTCTCGGTCAGAGCACATGCCTCGGTTGCAGGCCAGGTTGTCAGTTGGGGGCATGCGAGAGGCAACTGATCGATGTTTCACACATCAGTATTTCCCTCTCCTTCTCCTTCTCTTCCCTTCTTGCTAAAAATAAATAAATAAGATATTTTAAAAAAGCAATTCTGATCCATAGTTCTCTTCATAGTTTCTCATTGCTCTAAGGATAAAGTCAACTTTTTAAAAAGGCTTATAAAACCTGGCCTGACCTAGTCCCTCTACCTCTCCAATGACATTTGAATCTAAATCCCTTGCTTAATATGTCTTTCCAATTGAGCCATCAAACTTCTTTCAGTCTCTGAAAATACTATTTTGTCCACCTGAAAAGCTCTCATACTGGCCCCCACTCCTCCTACTCACTCAGTTCATGTACAAGTGCTCATGCACATTTACACTTACTTGTGCATGCTCATGAGTATCTTCTGGGGTTAGATGTCACAAAGAAAGTTGCCCTTAACCCAGCTCTCAAGGCTGAAATAGGAAGACCCCTGGCATATCCTCATAGCATAATAGTATTCACGTGAGCTTCCCATCAGGAATATGTATCACATTATGAATGATTTTTTGGCTATATTTTCTACAAGATTAAATACATATCTGAATAGAATGGACCCTAAGGCTGCTCACTATTTTATCACCATCTCCTAGATGTTGCCAGCTCATAAAAGTACCCTAATAAGTATTTAAGAAATGAATGCATGCAGAGGTCTTATTATACCCATTGTTTAAACAAAAAAACAACTGTGGATTAAATGATCTGCTCAAAATTTTATAAGAAAGCTAGTGGAAATTGGTCATATCTGATTTTAACTGTAATTAAACATATATTTACTCATTTAATTATCTGAAAAATCATCAAGACTCTTCTGTATACCAGCTGCTATGTAAGTCACAAAGGATAGTATTGCAGATAAAACTTTGACTATGTCCAAGGGCTCAGGGTAGAGTGAGGGGGTAAAGGGTGAAAACATGTGAGCAGGACCCTATTACAGTGTGGCAACCATAGATAGAGACAAGAAAGCTATATCATGGTAGCTTAGGAGAAGAAGGTTTTAAAGCTACCTGGAGAAGGCAGATATTTTTGGAGAAGGTGACATTATCGTGAAATTATCATGAGGTTACAAGTAGGAATACTTCAAGGAGAGGAGGTGGGACTGAGGGTGCGAAATGTGATGTGAGGATGCCTGAGGGAGCCCGTTTGTCAGGGAACTACAAGCATTTCATTATGACTGAGCATCAGCAACAATAAGGTTAAGGAATGATGAGGGAGAATTTAGGAAAGGCCAAGACAAGACAAATCACAGGAAACTCTCTACTAGCTGCTCTGCTTCTCCTCCTGCCTTTGTGCCCCCTGGAATCTGTACGGTTATAGCAGTACCAGTCCTGTCTGTGTGACATGGCCCTACTTTCCAAACCACCATTGAGTGTCGTAGGGATGGGCATGTACTCATTTAGTTCTTTGCCTAAGAAATCAGGACAGGACATAGAGAGAGGGATACCAGATGGCCTGGACCAGGGGTGTCCAATCTTTGGGTTTCTCTGGGCTACACTGAACGAAGAAGAATTATCTTGGGCCACAGAAATACACTGCAACATGTAATTACACACAAAAATATCTCATAATGTTTTAAGTAAATTTATGATTTTGTGTTGGGCCGCATTCATGGCCATCCCAGGCTACATGTGGCCCATGGGTCATGGGTTGGACACCCCTGACCTGGACTATCATGGTTACTGTGGTCTTTGGTGTCAGAAAATTCTTCCTGGATTGAAACCCTGGCTGTGTTGTGTTATTTTCAGAAAGTTTCTTCACTTTAAAAACTTGGGTTGACACATTTGTAAACTGAAGATAACACACACTTTGGGGGATTGTAGTCATGACTAGTGAAATATGTGAAGTGCTTTACAGAACCCACATAGCAGAAGTTAAAACTCCCAATACAAATGCTATAGGCTCTGTACCATTTATTCCTTATCTTCCAAGAAAAAGGATTTGTTATCAACTCCACTTTTTAACTTCATAAAATTTATATGGAAAGGTATGAGGTAATTTGCCCAAGTTCACAGAACCGATGAATGGTAGATCTGGGTTTTGGCCCTAGGCAGTCAACTCCAGAACCCGTTCTGTTCAATATTTGTGATAGTTATGTTTTTATTTGATTAATTTTGTTGTCATTGTTTTAAAAAAGAGAAGCACAGTCAGAATTATTTCTGGCAAAAGCTCTCTTGACTATGGTGTGAAGGATGTGTTGGGGCTACTGAAATATGGTGGGGGAAAAGACTAAAAACAAGAAAATTTCCGAGTTAGTCAAGACTAAAAAATATTAACAGTCTCACTTAGGGAGGTTTCGATGAAGCAACATTAGAGTAGATAATTCCAGTAAAGTTTAGGAGATACAGAATGTAGTGTTTAGTAAGTAAATAAGGGGAGGGAGTGATGGAGACAGAGAATATAGAATGACCTTTATGTTTCTGGTATGGGCTACTAATCAATGGCACATTTACTTAAAAGGGAGAGAACAATAAAATGAGAATTGGGAGAAAGTATGGTAAACCTGATTCTTAACACATTAAATTTGAAGTAGGTATGAAGTATTCCCTTGTAATCATTCAGTGGTATTGGAGATATTAGTATATCTTGATAAATAGGAATTTAGTAGATATATTATACTTCCAGTGGTGTTTTTTCACCTCCATTGGGACGTTTTTTGTCATATGAGGAAATGAAGAAAATTGACAAAAAAACCCCCAACAGGATTATGGTACAAGTTCAGAGTCATGTTAGTGAGTAAGCAGTCATGGAGACGAACATAGACAGGAAAATAAGTTAGGAGAGGGAATGAAACTTATTAAAAATTAAGACATATAATATTTAACAAATGAAACTTCAATTGATTTCTAATATATGAATACAGAAATAGGCCAGGGACTTTATCCTAAGCACAAGCAGAAATGTTTTCTTTACCAACTTTATTAACTTGGATGAAGTTTTTTTTTAGGCTATATTCTAGATATATCTGTATGTGCTTTTTGAGTTAATGTGATAAAATATAAAGTTAATTAATAGTAAAAATTTATATTATTTGATCTTGGACCTATGTTTAAATAGGAAAAAATGAAATAATTCAATAAAGTTAATATAAAATATATATTTCTGTAAGGCACTAATTTTTGAATAATGTAACAATTTTTGTATTGCAAAATGAATAACTAAATGATTTCAATTTTATTTCAGGGAGTGAGGTAATTTGGATCTAAGATGATTATATGTTGTACGTTCTAAGTACAAAGCTTTAAGCCCTCTAATTCCAAATGCAAATACAATTAGCAATTATGAGTTAATCCTAATTATCTGGTTATAGTTGATTATATGGCTAGGTGGACTGGTGTTTCCACAAAGTAGATTTTGCTTGAACATAGTTTTTTTATTTCTATTTAAGCAAACATAAAAATTATTTGAAATATTATTACTTGGATTTGTTGTACATGAGAGTGAATGTTTTTAAAACACTGATACAACTAATTCTTTCTCTAAGTTTAAAAATTTTTAAATCTATGCCAATACTAAAAAGCAAAAATAAAAGTTCTAACCTACAACAATCACACAATTCATATTATTGCCCTTAGTGAAATTTATACATATGTAGGTCTAAGCAAAATCCAGGGGCCGATCTCGTACCAGACTCGAATGATTAGTAACATTTGTCTTAGAAAAGAAAAATATCATAAAGTGAGAGTAACTCCCTAGTGAAGGCTAGACGCTGCCAGTTTTCCTAATTTTAAATCTGGAACATATTGGTCTGAGCCTCTTGGTAGCTACTTTTCCCATAGCCTTTCCCTGTTCTTGTCTATCTCCCTCTCTGTGCAGCACAGAGGGAAGCTGAGTACTTATCTCTCTGATGCATATGACAATTTTGACTATTATACTTCCTTCTTCAGGGGGAAAAATAAAGCTCTCCTATTTTGGCTCCTGTGCCATCTTTCTCTCTTTATTACCTCCTTCTTTTCAGCCATTTTGTCCCATTCTTACACTCTTGAACTCTTTATTCTTTCCCTGATCCTTAAAAGCTGACATTATTCAAGGCTTTAGTCCCAACCTTCTCGTTTTCTACTTTTCATCTCACTGTTTATGGAGACTGAGGTGAACAAGTAGGCTCATGGGTTTCTACTTGTTTACTAGAAACTAACCCATGCCTTCCTTTGCCTATGCACTCATGTGCTACTTAATGATAGGGATACATTTTCAGAAATGTGTTGTTATGTGATTTTATCATTATGTGAACATCACTGAGTGTACTTACACAAACCTGATGCTATAACCTATTACACAGATAGGCTGTATGGTATGCCACCATCATGTACCCAGTCTATCACTGACTGAAACATTGTTATACAGCGCATGACTATGTGTTGCAGACTCACTGATCTACAACTTCATTGTTTCTACTGGGCTCCATACTCACAGATCTAGCCACTCATTGATCATCTTTATCTGGATGTCTCCCAGGCACGTCTAATCCAACATGATAAAAAAAAAATCTCATTATCTGTACCTCAAAACTTGTTTTTTTATCTTGGATTTCCCTTTTTATTGAGTTACCCAGGCAGATCCTAGTGATCATTCTAGATTTGTCTTTCTCTCATTCCTTCTTTCCAATTGATCACTTAATACATCTCATTTTTATTGCACACCTTTTAAATTTAGTTCTATCCTCAATCCCTGCTACCTGTCTTAGTTAACATCCTTATTTATCATTTACCTCCCGACCATGTTCTGCCCACTGCTCTATTTAAGCTCATCTATCTGATGCAGACAAAATGGTCTTTTTAAAAATGACAGCCTGCCCATGTCAGTTCCAGGCTTAAAGAAGTTTGGTGGATCCTCAGTTTTTAGAGGAAAGAGAACTAATTCCTCAACATGACACATGCAGCATCCATCATTGGTATTCTCATGCCTCCCTGATTTTATTTCCCTGGTGTTTCTTCTATCAATACTTATGCTACAATTTTCCTTACATAATTGTAGCTCTCCCTTTCCAATCGTGCTGTGTCTGCTGTCGCAAAGTCTCTCTGGCTGTGCAGAAATTGTGCTGTCTGGTGTGCCCTTTCCCTTTGGTGATTCACCACCTTCAGGATGCACCCAAAATATTCTTACAAAGTATGAATGTGAAGTAATCTTCCCTGACTCCTCATGTGAGTTGATAATTCTATTCTTTTTATGTACAAAGCAAGAGTTAATTTAGTTTGTAAAATAATTCATCATGAACTCTCTAGTAAAGCTTATTTTCATCATACTGACCTAACCTATTTAGCAAGGGTGATGTTTTCCTAGGCATGAGAGGTCCAATCATTTTATAATTAGCTCAACTATTTACTTTTTTGTTTTTTTAAATTTATTCCTCTTTCTTAGTCCACAAATAATTATCAGACATTTTCTACGTGTCAGCATTGTTCTAATAACTGGAGGTGTAAGAGTGAACGAAACAGATAAAAATTCATGTCCTGGTGGAATTTGTATTCTAGTTTGGATGATAATAACAAAATTAATACATATATAGTATCAAATATGGTAAGTGCTATGAATAAAAGTAAAAAAGCAAAGGTATTTAGGGAGTACAACTTTATATATATATACACACACACATACATATATATATATACACACACATTTATGTGTGTGTGTGTGTGTGTGTGTGTATTTTGGCAACAGTAATGCAATTTGTTTAAAAATAACCCAGTGTAGAGATTTTTCACTTTTCTGCTTAGAGGCTCATTTTTGTATGAGTTACTTAGTAATGATTATGGACCCCTAAAAAAGTGACAGAATTCATTTTAAACTACAATAAGACTTCAGGTAAAGAAGAAGATAAATTAGTCTAGTATATGTCTATTTCTGCAAGTTGTGATAAACTATCAGGTACTCAATTAAAAGTATATTGATTCTATATCAGGAACATATTTTAAAAATTCAAGAACCTGAATGCATTAAAACCTAGGCTTGATGCTCATGGTATGTCAGGATAACACAACTGCCTTCTAAAGCAGTTGTCTCTAACCTACTCAGCATTGTGTAAATGTTTGTCTTATTTTAAATGTAAGTTATATAAAATATATTTGGAAAATATTTGAGAGGGCAAGAAAGGATTAACGCCCCAATACTAGACAGGCTAATTGTCCATAATTGTTTCAGAATTACTTCAGATGGGAGGTGGCACAGTATATACTCTTGGTAGTATTTCAGTGACTCAAAAAAGAACTCAAGAAATAAATTTTTGTTGTAAATGCATTAAATACATACCAAGTCACCCTGTGATAAGCAGAGCCTTGACTGGTAAAAGCTAATGACAGTGTAAAACCTTACACCTCTCCTTTTCTTCATACAATGACCAATGACATTATTTTATTATTTATAAACACTCACATTTCTGCAAACCCAATCATCTTTCTTTTGATTAATGTTATTATATTATAAATATTAAAATTAAAATCCAAAACACTGGTTCTTTATCGGTATTACTAATGTGATTTTCTGGGCTACTGTTAAAACTAGAGATTCCTGGGCCAACTCCTAGGATTTAGTAACTCCAGGACTATACCCAAGTCTTGCACTTGGACAAGTCATTCCTAGTGTTTACCAATATCTGATTATCTCTGCCTCTGGACTTCAGCAGATTACAGTTCCCTAATCCTCAAATTTAGTTGTGACCATGTGCATTGCTTTAGTTGATGAAACATGAGCAGTGGTGCTGCTCATTTCCAGGTAAAAGCATTTCATTACCTGGCACTAATTTTCCAGCTTACTCATTCCCTGTCAAAGCAATTGTACTATATGTTCAAAGTATCCTAAAATGCCAAGCCAAGATACCGAACATAGCATCTGTGGAGAATTATTTACATCTATAGCAGATCTTGCTTTTATGAGACATATAATTTTCTTCTATTAAATGACTGTGATTTGGGGATTGATTTTTCCTATAGCATAACCTAGTCTAGTAATTCTCAAGTTTTACTGTACAATAAAATAATTAGGAAAACTTGTTAAGCACACCTGGCTGCTCTTAATCCCAGTTTCTGATTTTGTAGGCATAGAATGTATTCTGAGACTTTTCTTTCCCATAAATTGCCAAGTGATTTTCATGCTGCTAGTTTAGCAGCCACACTTTGAGGACCACTGATCCATCTTATCTTGAATAATATGCAAATTATTATATATTAAAGTTAATTGTTGGTAAGTGAAACTTGTTAATAGAATAAACAAAGGCATCATTTTATAGATAAAAACCAATTTAACTATTTTAAGCAAACCAAGAGTGAATTACAATGATCTAACATTGTCAAATTATCAATTACTTATTAAAAATATTCAGTTATCTGAACTTCCACACTAAGTAGTTTTAATTATGCTAAGCATTCCTGTCCTTAGAGTAAAACAGCTTTGAAATCATTTTAATATGGAGGAAGAACATTATACTTTAAATATAGTAAAAATTGTCAAGTATAAATTAATAAGACTTAGAATAATTTAGCATTTATAAAATGTTTTATAATAGCCATTTCAGCAAATTTATAAATAGTTTTACTTTTTAATTTAACCTTAAAAGAATTTTTCAAAAAATACTATTTGTATGACTAATACTTCTGGTTTGTCAGTTAAGCATATTTTAAAATCTCCTGTTTCATTTTCATGATTAACTTTTTATTCTTTTATCCAATTGAAATAATTAGGTTGGCATTAAAGAAAGAAAATTAAGTCAGCTCTTGAAATCTTAACACTAACTTGTTAATTACCCTATTAATTACACAGTGAAAAATGACAAGCTATAATTTCCTTTCATAAAGTATGGCTGAAGGTCAGAGAGCTATCTTATTGACATATTGAAACCAAAGCAAATGAGACAATTTTTTTTCTTTTAAATACCATCGGATGTCACTGGAAACTTTGCAAAGAAACTAGATCAATATTTTAAATATAATCTTTAAATATTGTTTTACCTATTCTTATAGGAAACAGTACCTGTATATATTAAGAAGTCACATGACACTCAATAGCCAAAAAACAAGCAATCCAATTAAAAGATGGGTAGAGGACCTAAACAGACATACAAATGGCCAACAGGTACATGAGAAGCCATGAGGGAATTGCAAATCATATCTGTAATGAGATATCACCTCATATCTATTAGAACGTCTATTATAAAAAAGACTAGAGATAAGTTTTGGTGAAGATGTGGAAAAAAGCAAACCCTTGTGTACTATTGATGGAAATGGAAATTGGTTTAACTGCCATGGAAAAAAGCACGGAGATTCCTTAAAAAATTTAAAAAAGAACTACCATGTGATCTGCCAATCCCACTTCTGGGTGTGAATCCAAAGGAAATGAAATTAGGATCTCTAAGGGATGACTGTACTCCCACATTCACTCCAGCATTATTCACAATAACCAAGGTATGAAAACAACCTAAGTGTTCATCTAAGGATGAATGGACAAAAAAGATGTGGTATGTATAGCACATTTTACACACACATACACACAATGGGATATTACTCAGCTACGGGTAAGAAGGAAATCCTGACATTTGCAACAACATGGATGGAGCTTGAGGGCATTATAAGTGAAATAAGTCAGAGAAAGTCAGATATTGTATGATCTCATTTATGTACGGAATGTACCAAAGCTGAACTCAGAGAAACAGGGGGTAGAATGCTGGTCAACCAGAGGTTGGTAGGTAGTGTCTTGGAATATACTGTATAGCATGTTAACAATACTATAATATAGATTTGAAAGTTGCTATAAGAGCAGATATTAAATGTTTTCACCCTCTTCCCCCCAAAATGAAATGGTAGTTGTGTTAGGTGATGAAGTAATAGCTAACTCTACTGTAGTAATAATTTTGCAATATATATGTATATCAAATCATCACATTGTATACCTTAAACTTACACAGAATTATATATAAATTATATCTCAAGAAAGAAAGCTAGAAAAGAAGTAATGTGGCAAAGGTATTTGTATTTATACGTGAAAAGGAGCCAAATCTGAAGGGCACTGCCCAGATCTTGGCTATTACACCATGAAAGAAGTGTTTCTTATACCTTTAGCCTACAGCAAAGATCAGAGAGCATTCGCACAGGCTATAGCCAAATCAGAGATACACAGAATGATTTTCTCTGCCCATTGAAAGAGTAATATTGAAAAAACCTTTTTTAATAGGGTGGAATAAATTTAAATTATTCAGAGCAAATTTTACACAACAGCAACCTATTGTGATATTGTCTATGTAATTATGTATTTATTTTCTTAAATGCAATTTAATTTACTGCTTCACCATTTAGGGGATTAGGATAGCCCTACAAGACTTTGTGGAACTGACATTATTTGTAACTGTTGGTAATTAGTTTAGAGTAGAGATAGACTTAAGCTTTTGTGCAATATTTAGTTGTAGTGGTCTTAAAACACATATCAGAGCATCATGGTGTTCCACCCAGATTTTTTTCTATTTTTAATTGCAGTAAAATAGACACAGCATAAAATTTACCATCTTAACTATTTTTAAGTATAAATTCAGTAGTATTAAGTATATTTACATTGTTGTACAACTGATCCTCTGACCATTTTTTTATCTTTCAAAACTGAAATTCTGCACCCTATAAAAACTCCTCCTCATTTGCCCTCCCCCTAGTTTCTCATAATCACTGGTCTGCTTTTTGTTTCTCTGAATTTGCGTACTCTGGATACCTCATATAAGTATAAGCATGCAGGATTCGTCTTTTGTGCCTGGCTTCCTTTACTTAAAATAATGTCTTCAAGGTTTATTCACATTGTGTATCTATGTGTCAAAATTCCCTTACTTTTTAAAAACTGAATGGAATTTCATTGTGTCATATATATTTATCACATTTTGTTTATCATTCATCTATCTATGGACACTTCCACCTTTGGCTATCCTTTTAAAAAATTTATTGAGGTATAATTGACATACAACACGGGTGTACAAATACATCTTCAAGACCCTGTTCTCAATTATTTTCTGGGTCATGTGACAATTCTATGTTTAATTTTTGAGAAAACATCCTACTGTTTTCTAAAGGGTATATGCACTATTTTACCTTCCTACCAAAAGTGGATGTGTGTTCTACTATTTCCACATCCTGTCCAAATGCTGCTCTTTTCTGGTTTTGTTTTTGATAGTAACCATCCTGTGTGGTATGAGGTGATATTTCATTTTGGTTTTGATTTATAGTTACTCAATGATTAGTCATGTTGAACATGCTTTTATATGCTTATTGACCATTTGCGTATATTCTTTGGTGAAATGTCTGTTCAAGCGCTCTGCCCATTTTTAAATTGGCTGTTTTAATTTTTTGTTGTTGGATTGTAGACACACTTTATATCATCTGGAGAGTATCACCTTATTAAATATATGATTTATGGATATTTTCTTTTATTCCATATATTGCCTTTTCATTGTGTTTATTGTATCCTTTGATGCACATAAATTTTTTTATTTTGTAGTCAGTTTATCTATTTTTACTTTTGTTGCCTGTGTCTTTGGCATCATATCCATGGAATCTTTGCCTTGAGGAATTTTCCCTGTTTTTTATACTTTTACATCTTACATTTAGACCTGTGATCCATTCTAGTTGATTTTTGTATATGGTGCAAGGCAAGGATCCAACTTTATATTCTTTTGCATGTGGACATTCAGTTTTCCTAACACTGCTTATTGGAAAGAATGTCCTTTTCCCTTTGAATGGTCTTAATGTCCTTGTTAAAAATCACTGACTTTACATGTAACACTTTATTTCTGTCCTGCCTATTCCAGTTCATTGACCTGTGTTAGTACTACACTGTTGAGATTACTGCAGCTTTGCAGCAAGTTTGGAAATTAAGAAGTAGGAGACTAACATATCTGTTTTTCTTTTTCAAGACTGTCTTGTCTATTCACAATCTTGTGAGGTTTCAAATGAACATTAGCATGGACTTTTCTATTTCTGCAAAAATGCCATTGGGATTTTGATAAGGATAGCATTAAATGTATAGATTGCTTTTGATAATGTATTAAGCTTTTCTAAATGCAGGACTCTTTGAGCTACATTAAAGTGTACTTTATACATGATACAGCATTAGTTTTTCAATTTATTAGCCTATCCGACGGCCAGTCAACTAACATACTGCCTTTATGGACTTTAGATCTGCAAATAATACATGTGGTACTTCAGCTAGATTTCCTCATTCTTCTTCTTTAAAAAAATATTGAGGTGTAGTTGACATACATTCTATTAGAGTCAGGTATACAACATAATGATTCAATATTTATAAATATTGCAAAATGATTGACCAGTTAGCATCTGTCACCATACTTATAACTAGTTTTCTTGTGATGAGAACTTTTAAGATCTACTCTTTTAGCCATTTTCAAATATGCAGTGCAGTATTACTAACTCTAATCAGTATGCTGTATAACACATACCAATGGCTTAATTTATTTTATAACTGGATCAACATTCTTTTTTAAATTGGGCTCACTTTTTTATCAGTTCTGAAAGATAAATGGAGGGAGGTCATCTCCCATTAACTCCTATAACATTATATTTAATTTGAAGACATATTCGAATGCAAGTATTATTTTAAAAATCATTTTTCTCTTTATAAACTTATTATATGCTGATTTTATGACCTAATTTTTTATCAAGCACTTTCTTGGCCAAAGAAGAATCAAACACAAGTAAGATGTTCCCTATTCTCCAAGAACTTAAAATCTGGTCTTATAAATAAATTATGATACAGTCTGCTAAGTGTTAAACGAGAACCACATAAACAAGGGGTGGCCAAACAGGAGGTAAGAGCAAGGAGAGCAACTGGAGAAAGTAAATATAGATGTCCTTTAAACTGGGTCTCAAGACATGTTAAGGGTAGGTAGGATGAGATATACCAAGATGCAAAGCAGAGAAACAGCATGGTGGATTTGTAACATGGTGACATGTCTACTGTGGTTGAAACACAAGGACACACTAGGGAGCGGTACCCAAGATTCAAAACAAGTAGGTCCAAAGAGATCATGAAGGGTCTGCCACATCCTAAAATCAGAGCATATATTCATTTAGGAATTACGGTGGGTTAGTCAAGGCAACCCTGCAGAGAGAACTGACCCTTAAACTGCTTAAATGCTTGAATATTACTGTACAGGTTGCAGGCAGAAGTAGGCTCCCAGAGGGCACACAAGGGGCAATCTAGGTTTGAACCTCAAAACATTGGTTATTGGAAATTAATGAACTTTCTGAAAAAATTATATAATTAAAATTTAAATAAGCAAATTTGAAATTTTTTATAGCATATTTTAGAACATTAAAATGTTATTACGTTTTGTAGTTATAAATGCTAGTCACCACGTACATCTGACTTTGCTTTCAGGCACAGAAAATTGCATTTCTCCACCGTCTTTGAAGCTAGGTAATGCCATGTGATTTTCTTTCAGTAATAAAATGTGAGCAGAAGTACTGAATCGCTTCTGGATGCATGTTTTGAAATCCAGTAATCAATTTGTTTCATTTTTTCCCCATACCATGATGATGATAATAACGCGTGTCCAGACCTGTGTCCGGGAGTAACTACAACGTGTACGGGCACTCTACCAGTCCATGTTAGACAAGTGGGTGGAGAGAGAAATACACTTTTAAGCATGTTGCTTAGCCACCGAGAATTGTGGAATGCTTTTATGACAGCATAACTTAACCAATACTGACTGCTAGATAAACTTAGGTATATTGGCTGTAAAAAGACTTGATAACAAAGAAAGGAGAAGGAAAAAACTTAAAATCACCATAATTTCATCAGAAACAGGTAAGAGCCATTGACTATTTTGGTCTTTACCTCCTAAACTATATTTATTATTATACTGAAGTTTACTTATTATATCAATTATCCACTTAATTGTGACTGATATTCACTCTCCTGAAGATATACACTGTAATTCTCTTACTGAGAGTAGCTTTTCTATCAGTAACTGTTGTGTTATGATCCAACTTGTAATCATGATACTATAGGTTTTTGTCCCCAAATGTATTAACTGACTATATGCAATTTCTCCCTCAAGTGGGAAAACATGATACATAGTGTCATTCTACATCTCACAAGAGACAATATATGTAAAATAAGTGTCAGATGGTAAGAGAAACAATAAATACCAGAGGGGTTGGTTTTGTCTTTTTAAAGGTTTACTTATTAAAATTAAAAAAAAAAAGAACTGATATCTTTAAGATATAAACCATTTTGTTCAACAAAACTGGAACATAAAATACAAATTCCTGTTCTGCCAGAGTAGCTCAGTTGGTTTGAACATCATACTGGTATGCCAGGATTGTGGGTTCCATCCCCATTCAGGGCACATACAAGACTCAACCAATGAATGCATAAACAAGTGGCACAACAAATTGATACTTTGTGCCCTCTCTCTAAAATCAATTTTTTAAAAAAATTCCAATTCCTCATCTCCCCTATTCAAGTAAATATTATGTTGTTCTCCAGAAAGAATATTGAGTTTTGGGATTAGTTGAATATTTTCTTTATAAAACTTACTTAAAAGTGTGTGATTTTTTTATTGCACTATTATTTTTAAAAGATTTTATTTATTTATTTTTTAGAGAGAGGGGAAAGGAAGGAGAAAGAGAGGGAGAGAAACATCAATGTGTGGTTGCCTCTCATGCACCCCTTACTGGGCACCTGGCGCACAACCCAGACCTGTACCCTGACTGCGGAATCGAACTGGCAACCCTTTGGTCCTCAGGCCATCACTCAGTCCACTAAGCCACATCAGCCAGGGCTATTGCACTATTTTTTTTTAAATCCTGTAATTCCTTGCTTTTGATTAGTATTTATTCTTCCTCTAAGAACTTTGATGTTAATATAATACTTTTTTTGAATATGAGTAGCACTTCTGTGTCTACTGTCTCTCTAATACTAAGGTCAAATATAAAAATTCAGCTTTGTTTTTAAAGCCTTATTACAAATAAATGAGATTTACAAATCTTTTATTAATATTATTATTAATTACTTTAGAAAACCTATCACAATCTAGTGCTTTGGGAAGTATTTTCTATTTTTGCCATTTCTTTAAACTTTATTTAAAATTTTCATCTGGAACTCTCTACTTTTATGAGAGTTTAAGTTTATTGCTTCTCTCCCCAATGAGCTGTTCCAGGGAGTTCACCTTCTGTGCTGCGCCTTCACCTCCAGAACAGGTGCTGGCCCATAGTAAGTGCTCAGTGCCTATTTGTTGAATGAGTAAATGAGTAAATACTTTACAGCTATAGGTCCAAGAACGTGTATTTTGACACAGCTACATCTCCCACTTTGATTTCAGAGATTTCAGAGAAAAGGTGTAGTTATTTTGTGTGTTTTTTGTGCTATACTTGCAATTCTGCATGTCTAGTTGAGAAAGTGCAAAATGTATCTGTGTTGATCTTAATCTAGGTAATTCTTACCTGCTAGCCTTCTGATGAAGTAAAAAGTAAACATAATTACAAAGGATCATGAGGAAACCTTAGTACCTTAATGGGTGGTGAAAATTTGTCTTGACTGTAGTGATAATTATGATATTAAAACTAATCAAATTTAGTCTTTAAATACATACACTTTAGAAAAGATCAAAAACTAAAAACAAAAGAGACTAACATATCAACTTGTTTTATGTTACAACTACAACATTTCTCTAAATACTCTGCTGTGACTCTTAAAGATTTGAGAAAGATCACTATAGAAAATTGAAGATGACTGAGATTCTTTGTCAGCAGAATACATTAAATTTCCTGCCAGATAGAGAAATTAAAATGACTACATTTTTATCTCAGCCAGTATTTTCTTAAAATTTCCAACTTTCAATCAGGAATATACAGGAAGGCGAGAACAGGGACATTTGTAAAGGAAATTATCTCATTACAATTAACAGGGAGGAGAGAGACAGGAAGGATACAACGCGTGAGAGACGAGCATCTCTAATGATCCTCATAACAACGGCTGCTGTGAACTTGCTGCCTGTTGGTTACGGCCTAAGTACTTGGCAGGCCTTCCTCATTTTTCTAGTTTCACAACTTTGTTTTATTGCCCTCGTATATATAAATGGGGAATCTGAGTTGCGAAGACAATAAGGAACTTTTTCGAGGTAAAATAACTGCTCTGTTGGAATCAGGATTTGGATGCCAACGTTCAATCCAGCACTTGCCTTCTTCACTACAACCCTCTACCTTCAACACAAGTGAGCAGATGCCAACAAACCACAGCTAGGGGATGGTGACCAAATGAAAGAAACTGTGAGATGTATTGGAGGGTAGGGAAGGACTAAGCCCCTGAAGCTAAATGAGAGTCCAGGGTTCACAGCTCTTTACATGACTAAGCTGTGCTGTGAACAATTGACTTCAAGTAGAAAAGTGTTCAGACCTGCAAAAAGCATTAAACAAAAGTAATGATATGATGTCATCTTAGCAATTTTACATACTGTGCATTTCTGAGGACCCAAAGTTTTCTCCAAGGCTGTAGAAGTGCACATTAAGCCAAGGTTTTATTTTATGAGACATAAGAAACTGCACCAGACAAACAAAAATAAGAGATAAGCAGAGATGAGTAAATGGTATATAGTGTCTCTAGTTTTAGAGAGGATAAAGATTTTATCTGAAGCAGCAGACTGTCACTGTAAAAAGGATGCACAGTGCTCCTCATACTACCCACTAAGTCATTTGCTTTTTTATTTTTTTTTATGAAAGATGAATGGCCTCTGCCATACAGTAAAAGGGCACACAAAGTAAAGTTATCATGGAAAATCTACCAAGTAGCAAGTACATAAAACATGCAGCATGGAAAGCAGAAGACAGCATTACATATCACTGTGATGTGCTAAGTACCAGCCTCAAATATGCATGGTTTAGGCCAGAGTTTCTTGTCCTTGAAAGTATTTGCATTAGGGCCAGATAGTTCTTTGTTGTGGAGGGCCAGATAGTTCTTTGTTGGGGTAATTTTAGTGTCCTATACATTGTAGGATGTTTAGCAGCCTGCCTTGCCTCTATCCACTAGACATCAGTAGCAGTCACCACCCCTAGTTGTGAAAATCAAATGTGTCCAGACATTGATGAATGTTTCTTGGAGGCAGTATGACCCCTGATAGAGAACCTGTAGCTTAGAAGCTATACATAACCTCAATGCAATTAGCATTGGGCTAAACAGTGTCTTTATTCATTGATCACATAATCATTTGTTAGTTACCTACTGAATGACTATCACCGCTCCAGGTTCTTAGAGTACAAAAATAAATCGCATATTTGAGATTTGAATTAACCCAAGGATCACATTAATTATTCATTCATTCATTCAGAATCTCCAAGGTTTACTCTAGTATTCTGTTAGATTATCAGACCACAGGTTATTACCTCATATCTATGTAGAGATATTTTCAATATGTTATCATGGTTTCCCTGGGAAATGGATATGAAAACTGACTCTTAAAGTAATTTTAGTGTTTTCTTAAGGTTATGAGCCAAAATATGATTGAATATTCTTAATGAAAAGGCATGTGACAGATAAACTAAGGCTTAAATGCAAAGCTATTAAGATTGTTTATCCACCTGTAATTCTATGTATTTACTATTTGAGATAATAATTATACCTTTAAATTGTTTCTATTGTTAGAGATTTTTAGAAGGAACTAGACATTTGGAATAACTACAAGAATCATTCTCTTTCTAGAAGCACCTTTTTGACTGCTTTGCCCCTTCCTTTCCCTCCAAGAGGGTAGTTCTGATCCTGAAATAATAACAAAGAAATGAGCAAATAATAGTAGCTGTAGAAACTGTGATACATCGTTTATTTTTGTCATCTTATTTAATCCTTGCAGGAAGCACAGAGAAACCACAGAGAACATGGAAGTACAGAGCTTAACATCACTTGTCCAAGGTCACATGTTAATTATTAGTACCCATGTCTGGCCAAATCTAAAGTCAATGCTTTTGCCATTTTACTACATTGCCTCTGAGCCACAGTAGATTGGGATAATATTCAAAATGTTTAACAACCAAATTTCCTCATAACTAGAGATGTTCACCAGCTGAGATCAACCTTGACTTTCATAGTGATCCTAGTCCACATCCAAGTACAAGCCCCATTTGAGCTTTGACTTGAAGTCTCCTAAATTAGCAGAACTGAATCTCCTTCTTAAACCACTCTGGGCATCCTCCTCATAATGAACTTGGGGATTTCAAATTTATAGCAAACAGACAAATGCGTTTATAATACTAGCAGGGTCACTATGCTTCCGGGAAGGGCCAGGGAAATCAGACTAGGTGCCAGCCAAGAGCCATGGGAGAAAACCCAGAGGATGAGCCCTGGGGCAGTGATAGGTGACACTGGGTAGCTTCAAAAGGGAAGGGAAGGATTGTGAGGAAGAGGAGAATGTAAGCGAGTGTAGCCAGTCAAAGGGTTCTCGGTGCCAAGGCTGAACAGAGACCACGCTTTAGGGCTGTAGATGAGATCAGGTGAGGGGAGGAGCAGGTGAGGAGAGCTGCGGGTGAAGGCCAGAAGAGCCCCTTTGCCACCCCTATGTCCCCCAGGGATGTCGTGTATTAAAACTGATCCAGTGTGCCTAGACAGGCTCTTTGAGTCAGGGCTTCCTGGGAGACCCGGACAGATGACTGTTCCCTCTGACCAGAGCGACCTGAAGGCACTTTGGACCTCATTCTTAGAATGAATTCGGATACTTAAATTCTCCTTCACCTACAAGAGCACAGAACATTTCGGGTCACAGCTAAAGAGTGAAGGTTTAAAAAAGAGGAACCATATTAGAGACCAATTAATAAAGGCAGCAACCTAAATGACCAGAAACATCTTTCTCTGTTCGACTAGAAAGAGAGAAAAAAGCATGCAGTCCATTTGGTTCCTGAAAGGGCAGAGAGGTCACCAATGAGAGGGACAGGGTAAGAGGGGTGACTTGAGACAGAGAGAAATTTTATCCATTTCCTTCTCAGTTTAACCTTAAACAGCACCTGGGAAAATACTCCGTGGACAAAGAGAAGCTGTGCCCCAAACTGTTCCACCTCATAACTGGCTGTGCTTCAGACGAGCTGGTGCAGACATGTGGGTGGGAGCATTAACAGAAAGTCAGCCGAGCCCCAAAGAGAAAGTGAGCTAGGAGCACAGGGTCTCTCTGAGGAGGCTCCAGCCTGCACTTCACAGCACCCGCCGCCTCCCCTCTTCGCTCCATTAGAAATAATCTCTCCTAAGTGGCCCATCAGCAGTGCCAGCATGATTTTTTCACATTTACTAAAAGCTTTTCCCTTGGCCCACTTACGTTTTTTTTTAAATTTTGTTTCTAAGTAACTATTTAATTCCCTTCCCTCTTTATTTTGCAGTTAACTGACTTGAAAGATCTGGTACGAAATGGTGCTTACAGACTGATTTCTTCTGTCCTCTATGTCCAACCCCGGCACCTAGTAATTGCCAGGGCACATGCATTAACCGAAGGCCCATTAGTTATTTTCACACTTTTGTAAACAAAGAAGGAGACCTCCAGTCGGAACAAACTCTATTTATTTATTTATTTATTTATTGGGAAACAAGTGTCCTTTTAAATTCAGAAACATAATGGCATTCAGGTCCTAAATTATTCTCATCTAAAATGTTTTTCTCCCATCTTCACTTTCCTAGGTTATGCTCATTTTTTCCCCAGAATGAATTATTCAAATTGAGCCCAATCTTCTCAATCCTTACAAAAAACAACAACAACAACAACAAACCAATGTCTTAGCACTTTGGGTCTATTCTACTCACTTATTACTTAGCACATTCTACTTGGCACTTGCAGACATTTTTTTCCAGCGTATAATTTATTTCTCCAAAAGGATTGCAAGCTTCTCAGCTTCTCAAGATTAAAGACTATGGAATTCATTCATTCATTCAACAAATGTTTTTGAATATCGGCCGTGTGATAGATATGCTCTAATCATCTGAGATGCATACAAGAAATAATCAGATAAAAACCTCTGCCTCCATGGGGTTTATATTCTAGCAAAGGGAGACAGAAAATAAGTAATCATTGTCATAATTATGTAAATCCCAGAATATGTTAGAAGGTGATAAGTACAACAGAAAAACAAACAAACAAACAATGTAGGAGGAACCTGAAGTACAAGAAGAGAAGACTAATTTTAAATAGGTTGGTCAAAGTGAGAGAGCTATCCTTGTGGATAAGTAGGAAAAGAGCATTAGAGGCAAAGGAAATATTCTAAGATAGAAAGTTGAAGAATGGATTTGCCATCCACTGACTCTGGAAAGGGTATAGATGGGGCAGAGCACAGCTTTGTAAGTTAAGTTTTAGGTGTCTACAAATATCGAGGCGTATGTGCGGTGGAGTAGGATATAGGAGTCTGGAGACCCAAGAGGGTCTGGGCTAGAATATATTCAATATATTTTAGAGTCATATGAAAACCATGGAGCTAGGTGAGATCACCAAAGGAGTCAGTGTGAACAATTAAAACAGGAGTGGGGTTGAGACGAGATGGACCGGTAAGATGGAGAACAAAGAACATGGGGTGTCCTTTAAGTAAAGTGAGGAAATGCTATCAAAGAAACAAGGAGTGATCATGCTTATCAGTGAAACGAAGGCTGAGACGTGACCCTGACCTTTACTAACCTGGAGGTCACTGGTAATCTTGAGAGCATTTCAGTGGGGCGGTGGGCACGAAAACCTTAGAGTAAGCCTAAATGAGAGAGGGAAATGGAGAATCAGAAACTGAATGTAGACAACTCTTTCTAGAAACTTTCTTAAAAAAGAAAACAGAGCAGTGAGGTGGTAACTGGTGGGGAAGTTGGTATGAGAGAAAATTTCCTTGAAATTAAATAATAGTGTGCTTGTGTTCTGAAGAGGATAACAACAGAGAAGAGACTTGACAATGCAGAATTGAGAGAACTGTGGCCTCCTTATAACAATATGAAGTAAATGCTATTTTTTATAGCAGCTGACAGAGTGGTTTCCCTGAAGGAGAGACCCAATTCGTGATTGCTTTGGTAAGCCCAGGAGGCAGGTAGACCTCCAGGGCTTCTCTGCCAGCTGGTTCAGATTGAGAGAGTTAAGAAAGAGCTTATGTTTACCATAGAAAGAGAGAGAGAGAACTGGACAGTACATGGCGGGAAGAGCCAGCAATGCTTAGGAAGGAGGCTGTTGTGTCACATAATCAAGAACAGAGAGTTGGGGATTTGGGGAGTGTGCTGTTTCTTGTAATATAACTCCCCTCCCCTGTCTTTCCCACTAATTTTTCAATAAAATCTACATGTATAGGTTCTCTTTAGGAAATGTCCAAATGTGCTGAAAATTGTCTCAAGGCCGTAAATAGATTTAAAGAGTGAAAGCAGAGCTTGCCATGGAAGGACACATTGAGCTTACCCAGCTAATTTTCTCTGCCAGACCTCGGTCATCCCTGCTTGCCCCAGGCAGTTCTCCTGTATTTTCCACCAAATTACCTACTCAGAACATTATACATGCTTAATTCTTCAAAGTCCTGCCTAGTAACATATACTCCAGACTCCTAACTTACTTACCTGCTTGGCTCTGACTTTCTGAGCTGTCATCCTAGCTTAGCTAAGGGCAGCTTCTTCTTACCTTTTCCTCATCCCCCTCATCTCTCATATTTTCTCCCCGTTCAATGCCAAGAAAACAGAACTATGTAAAGTTCCCCAAACTCACCATGCTGTCACCAATTCCACTGTGGGCAAAGTTACCTCTGCCTGATATATTTTTCTTTTCCTCCAGGAGTCAAGCCTCCCACTTTGCCTGTTTAAATTATGGTCCTTTAAAAACTTCTTGTAAAACATTCTTTTACTAGAAAATTGTCCCTACTCTCATGGTAGTACTTACCACAGTACATTGCAACTGATGGTTAAATGTCTGTCTCCCCTGTTTAACTGTGAGGTCTCTATCATTCTGGTTTCCACTTATCATAAGGTCTGTTACGGAGTACCTGCTTAATAAATATTTATGATAAATCGAATAAATATCTGATACCTACCAAAATTTGTGAATACCAGTCAGGTAGCTTAACATTTTCCCTAGCCTCATATAAATTGAACTTAGAGTTCTGCTGCTGCTCTAAAGTCAAGGTCAATGTGTCTCTGGTACCTACAACACTACCAAGTTACAAGTGGGATGCTTTGTTTGTTTTATGTTTTATTTTTCCCCCTTAGTTCTCTGTTTGAATTAAAGGCTGATTTCTCTCAAAGTACAACCAATTTGATGGGGTTCTAACCTCCAGCTTAATTCTTTATACTATTCTCTGATCTCTCCTTCTACCCTTCTACCCTTACAGTTCGTAGAAACTTTTCACAAGTGGGCGGCTGGCTTAGGATCTCTAGAGCCTGAAAGACCAGCAGACAGAAGTCGCACAGCTTCTGCTGCTACTCAACTACTCAGCCCTACTCCTTACTTACCCTCTGACACATTCAAGACCAATGCCAGCCCACAGGAGAACAAGCTTTATGATTTGGATTTAGGCTTCAGATAGGAGGAAGGTCTATCCTACTATTCCATTACCTCAGCCATGTTACTTTCAGCTCACACTCTGTCCCTCTCCTGCCTACTCACAGCGTCAGCCTGTCTCATGCATGAGGCCTCCGTGCGATGCATCTGACATTGACTCTGCCACTGCTTCCGCCTCCCGAATCATTCTCCATGTCCGCCTCCGTCCCCTGTCTGAGAGCTCTTCTCTGAAACCTTTCCCGGTTCCCACTCTTTGCCTTGCATGCACTGCTCTCAGCTCTTCTGTGTTGACGACTTCATGTTTTTTACTGCAGCTTTAAATTTTATCAAGAAGTTAGAAAAGCACATGACACATGTTTGGGGATTAAATATCCTGATGTTATTAACTTTGACTTTGAATACTTTGAAAACTATAGCTAAGGAACTTCAGATGACAAATCAGTGATTCTCACACTTAGTCCTAGAAGTTAACAGTTTGGGGGGGTCACTGATTTTAAGATACTTATTAAATGCCCATTCCTTTCCATAAGCCTCAAGATCATAGGTTTTCTTCAATTATCTGAGAAGGTTTAAACACATTTTCATGCAGCAAAATTGGTGAGATCATTTTATATCTGAGTACATGGATTACAGAGTCTGGGTCCTGCCCAGGAGTTCTGATACATGAATTTCTGCTGGAGTAGGAATT
Source organism: Mormoops blainvillei (assembly GCA_004026545.1). Classification (NCBI taxonomy): domain Eukaryota; kingdom Metazoa; phylum Chordata; class Mammalia; order Chiroptera; family Mormoopidae; genus Mormoops; species Mormoops blainvillei. The sequence goes on along the minus strand of PVJD01008246.1, from coordinate 13,191 downwards.
TTTTTCAAGAACTTATTTCACCTATCATGTAAATGGCTAAACATTCCTCCTCAGGCAGATCATTATCTAGATAGTTTGATAGTTTTGCAAAAAGAAACTGAATAACCCAACCTAACTGACCTGATTTTTACCACCTATTCTTGAAAACAATTGCTTATAAGAAAAATATAACTGTACCAATGAGTACAAATTCTAGCTTTGCCATTTGTTACTAGATTTAAGTTATTTTCAGTTGGCTCAAATCCCTGTGTTTCATTTTCATATATATATAATATACATACATATAATATATATACATGATATATATATAAATTTCTCAAAATTTTTATGACAAATTAGTAAAACACATTTTTGTACATAGTAAGTGATCATAAATGTTATCAAATATCATTTTAAAAAATCTCTTTAGTGGCAGAAAAAGTAAAGTAATAATTATCAGCTTATTTTTTACTTTCTTTTTATGCTTAGAATAAATGTTAAAGGGCCACAAATGTGCAAGTCAGGGACCAAACCATAGAGATGGCAGGATAGCATCATGCTAATAAGGAACAGGAGCAAAGAACAATGTGTAAACATCCAAGACATACATGTGTTTGGAGGCGAGGTGCTAATTAGACTCTGTGTGCGGCAGTTCTGTATGGAATGACCATTAAGGGTCACTTAATACCAGTTACGTGGGAGGCTACGTGATGCATCAGGTTATTGTTTGAGAAAGATTCAGTAGAGAAGGACGGCTCTTTCGCCTTATTGAGACTGAAAAAAATGTAGCTGGCCAAAGGGAAAGTTGGAAGGATTTGAAAAGTTATAGAAATGGCCAGTGATAATCAGAAAGGCAACAAAGAAAAATCTAAAGATAATAAATCTGAAAGAAAATATGTTTAACCTCTAAAAATATTTTCCAGTAGAAAATTAAATATAACATTTATGATTAAATATGATGGCAAATTTTATGTTTGTATAACAAATACATAGCAAATAGAATAGCTTCACTGCCAAAACTTATTATGGGTGGACAAAATTCAAACCACAGTGTAATTCACTGGACTCTATCGGTGCCATTGTCACTGATGGAGGTTGGAGTTCAGTTCTTTGGATACCACTGGAAACTACGTTGTCCTCTGAGATTTAAAACTGAAGTCAAAACATAATAAATGAGAATGAAAAGTTGTAAAGCTACCTTAAATGACGAATGCCTCCCATATAAGTAAGATTTGATTATCTCCTGTTTCGTGGTACTAACTAACATACCTGAAGAAAGAATATGCCCATTTGAAAGAGGATTGGTTAGACACTTGAGTTTCCTAAAAAGAGACTTAATACAGGAAAACACAGATGACATATCTAAAAACTGTTCATGGAAAATAGACTCTTAGCTGATTTACTATCAGTAAGACCAGGCTTACTGAATTTCAGACAGCAAGGTTGAGTATTGGGTTTGGAGAATGACTTCCATGGTTTGAATCTGGCTTTGTGACATACTAGCTATGGGACTTTGAACATAACCCAGGCAGCAGTATCTTCACCTCATCTGCAAATTGGGGCTGACAAGAGTACCTCATCACAGAGTTTTTATGGTTGAAACACAAACCCTCAATAAATGCTATCTATAATTATTATAGTTATTGGGCCAATTCCCTTTGCTCTGATTCCAAATTAATATTAAGCAACCTTCAGATTACAATATGCTTTCTCATGTAATTTGAGAATTCAGTGGCCATGCAACTGAAGTATTGCCATGGCTGTGACAGATATATATCTCTTATAAATTAATAGATTGGATTTTTAGTGTTACATGTCATTCTCGTGATCTTGATTAATGTGAGTCTATTATGTTAGCAATGTGGCATGTATTTCAGAGCAACCCACAGGTCTTTTGAGCTAAAGTGAAAATTCAAAAATCCAATATGCATTTACTCAGTTAAGGTGTCGTTAAATTCAATGACACTTCTTCATTATAAGAAATTCTGTTTCCAAAAGAATAACAGAGAATGCATAAAGATATGTGGTAGGACATTAGGATGAGGCAGAGCGTGGAGACCATTTCTACTGCTCTTTTCTCACTCATGCTGATAGAGGTTAAAACACAGAGAACCTCCTTTTCAGTAACACCTTCCATGATTTCAACATTCCCTAGTTCACCACCCTCAAATCTATCCTGGGAAACACCAGCAAAGCGAGCTTTGAACAAAAAAATCTTGTTGATATCAATCTTCTTAATTTCTTCAGTGATTCCCCAATGTGCAGGGCCAGTGCACCCGATTCTTCAAACCCCCCAGCCTCCTCACCCTTGGAGGCGGGGCCAGGCGTTGGGGCTCGCACCGTAGGGTCTCGGATCTTACTGCAGTTGATTAGAACCAGGCTCCACACAGCCGGTGTGAACCCCTTCTGTCCAGAAATTTGGAATTCAGACCAAGATAAGGTGGGACTTCGCATAACAACACCCTTATAAGTGAATTTGAGGGATGGCTGTGTCTCCTGTGTGAACTGTGAGGCAGAGAAAGCCGGTATTGTTAGAGAGACAACAATGAAGCAGACACACAAAAAAGAACAGAAGTATAAGAAATGGGTACCTTAACAGCCTTGTTTCTACTTATTTCTGTTTCTAAGGAATGACTGAAACACTGCACTGGGTTTCATGATACTACCTGAGATTTTCTTATCAAATCTTCCTTTATGCTTAAGCCAGCCTATGAAGTTTCTTTTCTTATAAAGTACAATCTGGTATGTGCCCTTTAAAACTGGTTCTTGCCTCACAGTGGTCCAGACTCACCACTTACTATGTCAAGCTTATAGTTAATTTTCCAGGACTGCCAACCAAAAAACTCACAAGACTTTGTGAACTTTACACACTCTCATATTAGCCTCCAGTTTCTCTCCCTCCAGTACCCATTCATCCCTTTTCACCTGCCAATGGTTGCCTGTCCTTCATCATCCTATCCCCACCACTTCCATTGCACTTTAGAGACACTGACATTATTGCACTTAATTCATTGTAGAGAAATGATGTCCATGTCTTTCTTCCCACTGTCCTATAATCTCATAGGCAGCAGATATCTATCATTTATGTATGTGGATTTCATTTTTGCATTTTCCAAATTCAAAGCACATAGTATGTACTGCTATGGATTCCTGATATATGCACATTTATCAACCTTCCATAAGATAAGATATATATTCAAAGAACACAATTGCTGAAGGTATTAGGGGATAATGGTATTCCTTTCAGGGACAAAAAAAAAAAAAATCTGCGCTCCTTAAGATCCGCATTCTTCTTGGTATTTATACCAGCACGTTTTAGTTCTGGTGATTATTGTTGGTCATGGGCCCACCACGTAAAGCTTCTGAAGCTGATTCATCAATGCCTACTTTAAATTGTGTTTGATGTATTAAGTGGCAGGATACAATGGGTAATAGCAGCATCTTGGGGCAGAGCCAAAAAAAGAAAGAGCTGTGAAGAATGATTTGCCATTTTAAAACAGCACTGACATGGACACAAGTCAGGACATAATAGCTGGTACCTAATCAGCCACTGTCTGGAGAGTTGATGTTGGGTTATCACAAGCTGAGAGGGCAGTTAGAGTGACAGAAGGACAGGTGTACATCTGAGCAGAATTGCCTTGGGACAAAGCAACCTGCAATGTGACCAGAATTGAACAGTGAGGTTTGCCAGCCCCACTGGGGGTGGGTAACATTACCAGGACAGCAGGTGATGAAGTATCAGGGAGGAGTGGTGAAGAATGGTGTGAAGTAAGGAGAGGACTGTACAGAGTCCCTGGTTTGCTCAGATCAGTCCTGCTTGTTCTTGTCCTGGCCTAATTACTATACACTTACATCTCTTCGTCTCTCTCTCTCTCTCTCTCTCTCTCTCTCCCTAAAAGGCCCTAGTTTAGTGAAAAAATAATAAAATGACTTTAATCGCAAACAATCATTCAATCAAAATGTTACCAAACTCTGGTCACAAACCAAAATATAGCCATCCTGTTTAGGAAGGTTCTAGGAGATTGCCATGATGCACATCTGAGCTGAGTTAGGATGGTTGCCTAGAATCCCTCTGAGGAAATCTTCTTAGTCTCTTTGGTTCAGGCAGGGTTCACTTTCCTTCCCCCACGACCCACTGATGCCTCCAATACCAAGTGCTCACTCCCACCAGATAACCCCAATCTCGGTTAGACAGAGTCTTTCTTAAGATTTTCACAGAACTTTCAAGGAAAATCTCTCTTTGTGAGTATGAGATTGCATTGGTTATCTGTGCCCTGGGGTAGAGAAGGTAACACAGAGGAAGAGAGAACTGAGCAGCCAAGAATTCCTGCCTCTGACCCTGGCTGGAGTTTGTTTTCAGGTATGGGAGGCAGTGAGTTCCATTTTGGCCCAGTGTAGTGTGAATTAAGTCTGCACATCTCACCAAAAGAGTCCTGACAAAGGTACCTGCCTTCTCATTAAACTGTCCAGCTTTTCACCCCCCCTATCTCATTACGCCAGACATAGGCCCGCGTTCAGCCTCTGTATGAATAGGATCAATTAAAATCGGATGCTGGGGTGGATCTGGGGCTGCGTCAGCCTAGGACAAGGCCACTTATCATGACTACAGTGCCCCCAGTGAGCCCCAGTCTTGAGTTACCTTGGATGGGAACCAGTCCCTAATGTGCTTATTCACTCATAAATTGGATGCAGCAAATTTTAATAGCAGTAAGCAAAGAATTAAAATGCAACATTAATTCTATTGGCTTCTAACAAACCGAAGCCTTCTGAATAGAATTGACCTTAATACATACTGAACTTAGACCCCGAGGTCTTAGAGGTCAAAGGATTTTAGCCTTGGCATAGTGAAAAACACTGTTTACTTTTTATTAATGGCATAATTGCTTTTCCTCATAGCAGTGAGAGAAGAAACAGGGAAATCATAGTTTGGTATTGACTTTAGCAGTAACAGCCTGGCAGCACCTGCTTTCCAGGGAACACAGATACTCTCCACGTAGCGCTTCGGCTGTGTCTGTTTTCTGAGGAAGGCTGTGATCAGGTAGGAGCCTCATGGGGGTTGGCCTTGCATCCACCTTCATGTTAGTCTTGGACCAGCTTCAAGCCCATGGTTGCAATTTGGGCATTTTTCTGTCCATTTTGTTCCTGTTATCACTGTTGCTTCTCCCATTCTGAATGTAAAGCTTCTGGTTATTCTGAGCCCTGAGACCTTGCCTAGCAGGACTGCATTCTGTTCTGTTTCTGGGACAACTTTCTTTAGATGGACTGATTATCTGGAAGCACAATATCTCCTTCCCGTTGGCCAAGAAAATCATGGGCTACTGTTACAATGTACATCATACTTTAAGTTTTTGTTGTATTGAGTCAAGCCTATGGTCTACCTGTTTCCATGGTCATGGACTAGAGTTCCACCCAGATGCTTAGTAGGCATGCCTGTGCTAAAACTGTCCTGCATACTCTGCATTCGTCATCCCCACCTTTCTATCACAAAATGGTCCAGAGCACTCTACTTACCAGACTTTCGAAATGAGCTCCATGGTCAATGAGCTGCTACCAGATGTGCTTGGATATACAAATATGTAAAGGCGATGCTAGGTAGGCGGCTTTACATTATCTATTTGAGAGATCGAAGTAGCTCCATCCAGTGTGCTGGAAGCAGTAAGATTTGGTAATTTTCTATATATATTTTGAGGGTACATCCAATAGGATTTTCTAATATCAAGTTGGTCAAAAACTTTGGTTTTTTTCATAAGATGACTCTAGTAGTGCTTAGTTGTCCTTAACTTCATTTAAAACAATGTTCTTAGATTGTATTGCGACAGTTGTCAAATCAACATGCATTAAAAAAAAACATCAAAACTGGTGAATTTTTTGTGTTAGCCATGTTAATATTAAAGATGGAAGAAACTCTGCAATATTTTTGGCATATTATGCTTTATTATTTCAAGAAAGATAAAAATGCAAGTGAAATGCAAAAAAAGATTAGTGCAGTGTATGGAGAAGGAACTGCGACTGATGGAACAAGTCAACAGTGGTTTGCAAAGTTTTGTGCTGGAGACTTCTTGTTGGACAATGCTCCCTGGTCTGGTAGACTAGTTGATGTTGATAGAGATCAAATCAAGCCATTAATCAAGAAGAAGCAATGTTATACCATGTGGTAGATAGCTGAGATATTCAAGCTATCCAAATCAATAAAATTATTGGTGAGAATGAAAAATATGTCTTTTATTTTACAGAAAAATCTAAATGGATTTTTTGGCCAACCCAATACATTGGCTGTAATGTGGGCTCGAAAGAGAGGAATCAAAGATGTTGCCAGGTTTTTGGCCTAAGTACCTGGGATAATAAGAGTTGCCGTTATCTTATGTGGGGACAACTGAGGAAGGAACAATTTTGGAAGGTGGGGAGATGAAGGCCCAAGTTTGGAATGTAGTATCTACTGTACATCAAGTAGAGATGTTGCATTATTCTAGAATTTTTAAGAACACCCTTGTTTCTAACACCAACTGCAAGGTTTGAGGTCTCCAGGACCACCTTCACTTCTGACAGCAATTGCAAATTCAAGGGTACCTAAGACACCTGCAAGTTTGATAATTAACTAGAACAACTCCAGAATGACTGAATGCTGTTACACTCAATGTTGTGATTTATAACAACAAAAGTATACAGATTAAGATTAGCCGAGAGAAGACACATGGGACAAAGTCCAGGAGGGGTCCTCACTCAGAGGTTCCAGTTATCCTTTCCCCGTGGATTTGTGGTCAGCACTAACTTGCAGCCAACACTAAATGACAATATGCATGGAGTATTACCAACCAAGAAAGCTCACCTGAGTCTTGGCGTCCAAAGTTTTTACTGGTGCTTAGTCATGTAGGGATGGCTGAGCCCTGGCATGGCTGATCTGTAGTCTGTAGCCCCTCCAGAGGTTGATAACCTCACGACTCAAAGTCCCTCCCCTAAATCACACTTTTAGACTATTCTGTTAGTCCCAAGGCTCCCAGGTAACAAAGACATTCTTATCAGGCAGGACATTCCAAGACTTAAACATTACCTCCCAGGACCCTCTAGCAAAGAAGTTAACCTTTCTTGGGGAAAGGTTAATTTATTACTACACAACTGTGAAGTAGCAGAGTGCATTTAGGAATCTAGATTTCATGGAAGCATTCTGGCAAGAGATATAAATTTGATAGTCATCAGCATATAGTTGGAGTATTAATTAGGTTCCAAACGGGAAGCAGAATTTACTTAGATGCTTGGAATCTAAGGTAAGGTTTTTGATAGAAACCACTCACAAGAGGTTTCTATCAAAAATAGAGGTTTTGATAGAGACCACTCACAAGACTGTGGGTGGGATTTGGGGAGCAAACAGGGCCTACTGAGGCACACACAGACCAGCAATCTCTGGGCTCCAGGAGAAAAGTAAATACCAGAAATCCATGAGAAGGCTTAATACGTACCGGGCACAGTATGAAGTGATTTGGGTTTATTAGTTCATTTGACTTTTTTCCTTTATGTTAATAAATATTATCACATTCAGTAGCAAGTTAATGAGGTGGGTACAGACTGCCATGCCACTGTATGGTTCAGAAATTTGACAACATGATGCAACTCATAATAATGACCTTTGGGTTTCAACCTTTCTTCATAACTTACCTGCTAACGGTTACTCTGTAATTGCCTCTTAGTGACTTTTCCTCTTAGGCCTTCCTGAGAGGCTTCTGCTGTGCTAGATTAGTGTTGTAATATTTGTGGCATGGACTTTACAAAGGGCATAAATAACAAAAACATCATGGACAAACTCTCCTGGTGAGAGAAGTCAGTAAAGAGGTAAATTATATTTCCCAGGAAAATAAAGGCAGAACCGTATGTATGTGTGTGCATGTGTGTGTGCATGTGTGTGTATGTGTATATTTTGTGTCACAGTGAATTTTCAGGTTTTCAGAGTGTTTGTGAAGATGAAAAATGTAGAATTGTGATGAGTGGGTTCAGACTATAACTTTTTACACTTTTAAAATATTTTCAGGAGAGTGTATGTCAGAATTCCTATTTGGACTCTGAATATTTGAATGCCTTATGGTTCAGCATTGAATCATATGGGTCCTGGGTTCAGTAGAGATCATGATACCTAAAATGTTTGGTCTGCACTGTATTATTTTTCATTTTGAAACATAAGAAGGCTTTTCCATCAATAAAACATATAAAGGGTAGGATTCGATGATATTAAAAATAAGTGGGAGATTTTATTTAATTTTTTAAACTTTCTATCTATTTGTTTATTTCTAGAGAGAGGGGAAGGGAGGGAGAAAGAAAGGGAGAGAATCATCAATGAGAGAGAGAAACATCAGTGGGATGCCTCTTGAATGCCCCGCTGGGGATGGAACCTACAACCCAGTCATGTTGCCTGGACCGGACTGTCAATTGAACTAGTGACCTCTTATTTGTGGACATTGCCCAACCAACTAAGCCACATCAGTGAGGGCAGCAGGAGACTTGAATATAGGGATGAGCATTACATGATACTGCCACGCCTAGTGCACCCACCCAGGTCTAACCCCTTATTGAAGCACATGCCCCCTGGACACAGGACTCAGCACAAGGTTCCCAGCAGCCACCAACAATCAGCTGACCTTGGCATGTGAACTGAAACTTGTTTGCCACTTAGATTATGATGTATCAAGTGAAGTATTTTGTGTTTTTTTTAAAACATATTTTGAGTTTTGAATTGTTAGGCTCTAGCATACTTTAAAGATACAACAAATCTCAGAAAGAGAAAAGGCAATCCCTTTCTGGAAAGATACTGTTAAGATCTGAGGATTTTTCCAGGACATCAGCCATGTAATTTTACTTTATTTTATACTTTATTTTACTTTACTTTATTTGTCTAGCTTTTTTCTCTTTGAACAAGATGAAGTAGCTCTGGAAATTTTATCTTCCTTTCTTCTTCTCCCTTCTTTCCCTATTTCTCAGTTTTCTTTATTTTCTATTTTCCCTACACTAATGAAAAAATTCACCTATGCCCCCAAATAGGAGGGCTAAATTTGGAGACAGGATTTTTTTTGCAGTGCCAATCTACCTTTCCTGTCAAAACCATATTTAAAATTTTAAAATTATGATTAGCTTCCTTCTCTATGTTTAGAGTATTATTAAACATTACAAAGTCTATAACTGGTATACATATTCAATAGTAAAATAAAAATAACTTGAAATGTTACACTCTGGCTTCTCAATGGATTACCCTTTCTCAAAGAAAAGAAAAGAAAAGAAAAGAGGGGGTGGGGAGCTGATGAAACATTGAATGTAGATGAATCATTTTGGAATCATTTCTTATACACTGTACTTTGGGGGGAGTCTGGCCTGCACAAAGACTACATTAACTGAAATGATAAATAGGCCTGATGAGGAAGCCAGGTGGCAAAGCTCTAGTTTGTGGGGCTGTTCAAATCAATACCTGGGGATGGGAGGAAGCCTGGGACTCCCTTCCTGGGGCTAGGAGGAGGCTGGGCCTGTGGAGGGGCCATGTGATTGATCTCTTTAGAAGGAAGTGCCAGCTGGAGTGCACACAAATGGCTCCTCCTGGATCCTCCTTAAAAACTAAATTGGTAGCAATTTTTGAAAAGAGCAACTCAGACCTCTGTCACCTATAGGCTTAGGATAAACTTTGATTTCAGCTACTGTAAAATAACTGAAAGTAAAAAGAAGTTTAAAAAATATGCTCTTAGTGAATGAGTTAGGGGGAATAGAACTCATCTACTAAAATAAAATGATAATTGCAATGTGCTGCTCTTCTCTTCTAGGGGATTTTCAGGAACCCATCTGTAAAGATTGTTTCTTATTATTATCTTTACATCCACTAATTACATTAGGGAAAAGGGGGTATTTTTATTAAAAGACTTTTAAGGAGTTATGATTCTGCTCTCTCATTAAATAAGCAGGTACCAAATTTATTAAACTATTTTTTGAAAATTGTTCTTTAGAAATTATTTGTATTAATCACACTTTCAACAGAGTAGATTCTTCCTTTTTATTTTATCTAAAAGATAGGTTCTTTTATTTCTCCATTTTGACCAAAGGACCAGAAGACAAGACTACATGTAAATCATTCCAAACATTTCGAGAGGCTTGTTTTCTTTTTCTTATAAAAAGGGGAAAAAACTGTTTCATTTTACAAAGTAGGTGTATTTATTTCTACCTGATGAATTTTATTAGGGTCATATTTTCAGAAATTGGCATTTTGGGGAACATGGTTAGTTGCAGAGGGACGTTGGGAGGGGTAGGAAGATTGACAGAGACCTTCAAAGGAAAATATATAACTGACATTGTAATTAAAAGATATTCCTTCTGTTTAAACCCATTTTCCTAAGGTAAAACCTCATCCACATATAAGGATGCCATCCAATAACTCACATTAAATAGGTGGGTAAACTCCCATTCTTTGGCTGTTTTGAATGCATCTTTCATTTCGTCAACCCTCTCTGTTCTTCCAAGGTGTTCTAAATAATGGAACTCAGACAGGTATTTGTATCTAAATGTCATATAATGATGAAGACAGAATTTAGAATGGAATATAGATTTTAAAAAGAACCAGTACCACAGGCACATCAACAAATGCTTAGAAGCCAAGAAAGAAGTCTAAGCACCTGGTCAGGAAATGATGGAAAGCCAGAATTTAAAAACCATGATGCTACTTTCAATATTCAAATACCTCTCTAGATTTCTTATCTCTGATTGAAATATAAACCACTTTTACTCCAAAAACCAAATATGAAAGGCATTATAGGGACAACTTTTTATTAAAAAATTGCCAAAGTCAAACTGTATCTCATGCAGTTGAAGGCCAAATAGTACTATTATTCCAATCATTGTATTCATCCATGAAACAATGTCTGGTACACAGTAGACATGCAATAAATCTATATCGAATGAATGAATGAATGAATGAATGAATGAATAGAACATTTCACTTAAATTCTTAAGTAGGAAACAGCAGTTCCTAGGAACAGCAGTTATTTTCTTAGCTCTTCAATATTATCCCCCAGGGAAGCTGGAAAACTGAAATCTGTTACATTAATGCCAGCAGGGATGTATATGTGTGAAGAGAATAACAAACATGCATTGTACCTGATGGCTCAAGGGAGTATCCACATGAGCTCTTAAGAGACTTGAAAACACTTATTTGGCAGTTTAAACTTAGGGTGAACTTAAATTCCACTTATGTATTTTATCCTCATAAATTTATATTTTTGAATCAGTTAAGCTTTTTCAACTTAAAACTGTGGGGCTAATTTGTAACTAAATAGCTCCTTTCCTTTGGAAATGAGTTCATCTCTTAAAAAATTGATTGAAAATTTGTTGTTAGCTTTTCAGTCTAAATCAGTTTCAAATAACTTCTAAGAACAGACTGAATAATTAGCACATTAAAAAAAATATTTTGTCTATGTTAGCCTAAATAATAATGATACCTGCCACTTATTGAGATTCTAATGTGTGATAGTTCCTTCTTTGGTGTTTTAAATATTAATACGTAGGTGGTTCTGCCTTATTATGGAGGAGAGGAAAGCAAAATAAAGCTAAGGAAGATACAATGCCTTGCACATAGTCACACAGATCATAGATTTTTGAATGATTTAAATCCAACACCCAGACTATTTCTGTTATGCTAGGTTAAGTCCCCCAAATGTACATTTAACTTATGCAGAATCTTGAGAAGTAAGTAAGGCAAGGATAGCTTTCTTTTCTTTATTCAGCTAAAGTTGTTATTGATTGGCCTGTCTTTATATAAATAATTTTGTTAGAATAATAGAAATTTACAGCTAGGAAAAATTTAATTATTAGACATTTTGGTTTTGCTATCATGTTACACTTTTAATATTTTCTGAGCATACCTAAAAGCACTTAATGTATCATATTTATTGGTTCCATATTTATAATAATAAATCATAACATTTAAAGTATTTATTAATTCATTTAATAATTGCAATAGCAACCCCATTATCTATTCAAATAAATAGTATTTGTTTATTTATTTTAGATTTAATATTTACTACATTTTTTCCATTACCATTTAGTCTCCTTATACAACCCCCAGCAATCACCAGACTGTCACCCATGTCCATATTTTAATGAAATAAGCCTACATTTCATATATATATGTATATATGTGTGTATACATACATATATACATATATAAACATGCATACATATGGCATTGTTTTACATTCTCATAAGTCTCTTTAGTATTTTTTTACTGGGAGTCATCTGGAGTTTCATATCTGCTTTGCTGTGCAACGTGCTGTAATATCACATATGTTCTGTAACCTCTAAAACACTCCACTGCATATGTGAGAGACAATGAAAGTAAACAAGCCAAATAACCTCTTACTATTATTAGGAAAATAGTAGGATCCTGAAAAGATGCAGGGGACTGTGAACCACAGTTTGAGAACTGCTCTAAACAAGTGTCTAGATAAGACTCTTATTTAATAGACATGGAAACTAAAGTGTTCTGAGGATCTGTTACTTTTAATCTATGGTTTGGATGATTTTTATAAGCCCAATGTTAAACTCTGCTACAATGAAGTGGGTACTACATGTTCAGATGTTGATTTTCACCTTTGTACAGCTCAATGTTATTATATATGTGTATTAGATACATAATATAATCTATAGTTATTATTATATACATTTTAATTCTTTAGACTGAATTGTATTAATAGGTATAATTAATATCTATTAATTATATAGTATTTATTTCACTATATTAGTAAATATTTAAATTCATAAAACAATGAACTAATAATATACTTTGTAGCTTATGCCACCATTATTTGTAGAATTTTAAATGAAAAATTGGGATATTTTAAAAACAAAGGCTACTACATAATTTTGAATTTATATATTTTTAAAATTGTATGTTTGATAATGAAAGTACTGAAAATTAGTTATGTTAATTTTATTGCTAACTATGTTGCACTATATTAAATTATATGTAGCATAATATGTATAAAAGAAAGAGATAGAGATCCAAATTAGTTATTCAAAACTATTTTCCTTTATTACTATTTGTTTACCAATATTTATAAAGGTAGTTCTTCAGGGAAGACAGAAATGGAGAAATAGAAATATAAAGATGAAAGGGAAAAAAAGGTAGATAAGAAGAGTAGGCAGAAGAGAAAAGGAAATTGCTTATTTGGTCCAAGCTAGAATAGAATTTTATGA
>PVJD01008245.1:0-74660 GCA_004026545.1 Mormoops blainvillei | reverse complement strand
ATAAGGTCAGTTTTGGACATGGTGAGTTTGAGTTTCCCTTGAGACATGCAATTGAATACCCATGTCAGGAACTCAGAGCCAGGTTTGATTAGAGTTGTAGAGATCAATATAGATATAGATAGGTATGGGAACAGACGTACACATAGGTATTGATATTTGTGAAAGGAGTGTGTGTGTGCGTGTGTGTGTGTGTGTGTGTATGTTCATGCCACAGATGATAACTGAGTAATACAAGGTGGATGAGACTGTCCAAGCAGCATGCTTGAAGTAAGAAGAGAAGAGAACTTTGAGGAATTTAACAGGAAGCAATAAGCCAGATAGAACTAATATAAAGGAAAATAAACAAGAACTCTTGCTAGAGAACCAAGGAGTCTCATGCCCTGGAAGCCTGGGGAAAACTAGGTTTTCAGAAGGTAAGGTGGTCAACTATGTCAAATATCACTTTGGGATCAAGTAAGATAAGGACTATCCAATAGCTGTTCAGTATGGTTAATTTAGGCCATGGTCAGCATAGAAAGAGCTGTAATGATTTGGGCTATGGGGGTGTAAGCTGAGAGAAAGTCAGGACTTCAAGTATACATAGCTCACTATAAGAAGTAAGGTCAGATGCAAACAGTGACTGGGAAAGGTTGCCAAAATATAAGGAGCATTAGAAAGCTTGAAATAGTCATAAAATAAGAAAAAAAGTTGAAAATGGAAATATAGTGGAATTATCTTGCAATGTTTTGGAACTACTGGAAGCTGGTGATATCAATCTGTTTTGGAGTGTCACATTCTCTGATATCGCACAGTTGTTCAGATTTACTTAAATGTCAGTCAAACAATATTCATTGATACCTTTTGCACAGGAGGGCAGTATCAATGCATTGGGGAATGCAAACATCAGTAAACTCAGATTTTGGTTTTTACTTAGCCAGGAAAATTAAAACTCTATGTCTTGGGGTTCTGGTTCTAAATTCAGTTTAACTAGTACTGGAGTAATCTACTAACAGATAGCAATTACGAACTCTGGAAAAAATATTAAATTATAAAGAACTCTCTAAAGACACTGGGGAAGAAACAAAAACATTAAGAAAGTATAGATAATTCAAACTTTCCAAGAAGTTAAGTGGCACAGGGTGAGAGCTATGTTAATTTGGCTTTTGGCCTGAAAGGATCCAACAGACCACATAACAAAGGGTTCCTTCAACTCAAACAGAAAGCTATCATCTTATTGACTTGAAGGGGTCAAAGTATAAAGTTCAGGACCACAAGGGGAGCTGATAATTGAGGGGTGAAATCCCAGAAATGATGCAGCCACAGGATAAGGGAGGCCGATAACTTTATATAGAATTCACCACAAATATTTGAAAGACTCCTGAATTGTGTAAAGGAGGACAAACCAAGGACCACTGCCGAATCTGGACAGAGATTTCAAATGCTGGCCATCAGAGAGGAGAAGGGAAATTTAATATCTCTAATCTACATGAGCTTGGAAAATGTCTTAAAGTTTGCATTAATACTCCAAAAGAGTTATGTCTTAGGAGTAAACACTCTGATGAAGGACTAAGCATCTGACTAAATATTAAGAATAAAACTTAAGTCAATATGTCCTAGGAAGTGCTAAAGCATGTCTCCACAAGTTCATGGTAATTAGACAATAATTTTTATGTACATGCTGACACAAAAGTCAATACTTTTATAGGAAGATAAGATTCTCCAAAATGTATCATCTGTGTCCACCATACTATATAATATCAGAAAAGACACAGAACATTAAAAATCATAGTCAAGAGAAAAGCAAATGGCATACACAAAAAATTTTTAAAGAATTCAAATTTTAGAATCACCATACAAAGATTTCAAAAAGGTATTATTTAAAAACCTTTATAATGCAAATAAATAAGATGTCGAAACCAGGGAACAGTTTGAGAATTTAAACTCCCAAAATAAGAAACAATTAAAAAAAATAGACCCTGATTTATAGTATTAATAAGATAGTATCTGAAATAGAAAATTCACTACATGAAATTAATTGACAGTTGAAGCTAACAGAAAAAACGTTCAATGAACTTGAAGACATATGAATTATCCAATCTAAAATCAGAAAGAAAAATAAAGAGAAAAAACAGAGAGGAGATTCTCAGTCACCTATAGAGCAACATTAAGCAGAATAACATATGTGGAATTGTCTGAAAAAGAGATATATAGTGTGAATGAAGCAGACAATGCATTCTAAAAAAAAGAATCAAGGCAAAGGGGGAGAAATTGGGACAACTGTAATAGAATAACAATAAAAAATGATTTAATAAAAACATTTTAAATATTATGGCAAATGTTACTTAAATTAGACCAAATTCTTAAAATAATGCACTGATTTTTTTTTTGCAAATATGTATATACACATATATATTGTGTTTAATAAATCATTTATGTAATAAGGTAATATATACTAATTTTACAAAATTTAAAATGTATAAAAAAGGACAAGAAAGAAAATAAAAATCACTTAGTGTATTACTACTTAGGCTGAATAATGATACATTTTTATATTTAATAAAATATAAAATGTACATAAATATAAAAATGAAAATATTTTAAAAATATAACAAGGACTTCCAGATTTTGATTTCACAGAAAAAGGGTTTAAAAGCTGCCACTCTGTCCTAACAACTAGTAAAAAGCAGAACAGACTGGATAATCGACAGCTCTCCGTGGAGAGGGTAGGACACAGGCCAAACCACTGCTACCAATATTAGAGAGACAGCAGACGCAGGGAGTTGCAGTTCCCTAAAGCGGAGGCTCACTGGGACAAAAACACTGCAGGAAGCTATTCTGTGGTACAAAAATCAGAACTGTAATTAATGAATTGCTGGAGCCTCAGTGTAAGCAATTATGAGGTGAAAAATTTCAGGGGGACCCAGTCATGGGGTTCCCACAATATTGTGAGATTGATCTCCAGGAGTTATATCAAGTTCCCACAGTAAATAACAGGAGAAAAATTCCCTCGTGCTTCCAGCAAGAAGAAGGGAAAAGGAACCATTTTGAAATATGTCAGAGTACTGTGTTCTTTTTTTTTTAATTGATTTTGATTTTAGAGATAGAAACATTAATTTGTTGTTCCACTTATTTGAGCATTCATTGCTTGCCTCTGGTATGTGCCCTGACCCGGGATCGAATCCACAATGTTGGAGTATGGGGATGAAACTCTAACCAACTGTACTACCCAGCCAGGGCCTTCTGTTCTTCTTAATAAGGTCTGCCCTCAGAAGAAAACAGTTAACGAGAACCTATACTTGGTGGGGCATGATCAGAGACTACCTGATCTGAGAGAAGAAAAATAACCATCTCCAGACCACACTAACCATCCTGTCCTATCTGAAAGTGGGGGGCAGGGAAGGAAACAGAGAAACACTTGTGAAATTCACAGTCCTGAAGCCTAAGCCCTCTAAAAGATAGTTGCCTCATCATAAGATGGTACAATACTTCCTCTCCCCACACACCTCATCACTGCATTGCTAAAGTCCTATCAATAGCAGTTCCTTTACCTGGTAAGTCATGTATAGCTATCGAGAAAAAATGACAAGGCTTCCCAAAGGGCAAAAACCACAGTTTGTAGAGATCGAACAAGCATCAGAACCAGACATAGCAGGGATGTTGGAATTATCAAAATCGGAAATAAATAAAACAAACTGTGATCAGTATACTAAGAGCTTTAATTCATAAAATAGATAGCATGTAAGAACAGAAGATCAATGTAAGCAGAGAGATAGAAATTCTAAGAAAAAGTAAAAAAGAAACAGAGATCAAAAACACTGTCACAGAAATGAAGATTACCTTTGATGAGCTTATTAGTAGACTAAACACAGCTGAGAAAAGAATCTCTGAGTTTGAGAATATATCAATAAAATCCTTGAAAGCCAAAAAGCTAAAAGAACAAAGACTAAAAAAAAAAAAAAAAAAATTCAAGGACTATGGAACTACTGCAGAAAGTGTAGCATAAATATAATGGAAATACAGCAGAAGAAAGAAAGGAACTAAATCAAGAAAGAGCTAAAAATGGAGAGATGTAACATATTCAGGGATAAGAAGCCTCAGTATTGCCAAGATATCAGTTATTTCTAAGCTGATATGTAAAATAAATGCTTCCCAATCAAAATCCCAGCAAGTTATTCTGTGACTACTGAGAAACTGATTCCAAGTTTATATGGAAAGAGACACAGAGGAGCCAACACGAACTGTAAGAGAAGAACAAACTTGGAAAATTGACACTACCTGACTTCAAGATGCACTATACAACTACAGTAATCAAGATAGTGTGGTATTGGGAAAAGAATAGACATAGGGATCAATGGAACAGAACAGAGAGCTAAGAAATAGGCCCACATAAATGCAGTCAACTTATATTTGACAAAGGGACCAAGGCAATACAAAAGAGCAAAATAGTCTTTTCAACAAATGGTGCTAGAACTGAACATCACATGTCAAAAAATGAACCTAGACTCAACTCTTGCACTTTTACAAACAATAACTTAAAGTGGATCACAGACCAAAATGTGTAACTATAAAAACTCTAGAAGATAACAAGAGAAAACCAAGAAGGGTTTTGGTATGAAAATGACTTTTTAGATACAATACCAAAGGTATGATCCATTAAAAAATAACTGATGACCTGGACTTCATTAAAATTAAAAACTTATTCTCTGCAAAATCAGTGTCAAGACAATGAGAGGCAACCACAGACTGGAAAAAATATCTGCAAAAAACACAGCTGATGAAGGAATGTTATTCAAAATATACAAGGAACTGTTAAAAATCAACAATAAGAAAACAACCCAATTATAAATGGACCAAAGACCTTAACGATAGACACTTCATGAAATAAACACACACATGCACACACACATGCACACACATACGTATACATACTTACACATGGCACATAAACATATGAGATGTTCCACATCATGTGTCATCAGGTAAATGCAAATTCAAACACTAATGAGATACATTGCACACCATTAGAATAGTCAAAATCCAGAGTAGTAACAACAGGAAATGCCGGTAAGGGTGTGGAGCAATGAGGTTTGTTATTCATTGCTGGTGGAAATGCAAAATGGTGCAGGAGACCACCAGCAGTTTCTTACAAAACTAAACATATCTTTACCATACGACCTAGCAATCATGCTCGTCAGTATATATGCAGAAACGTTGAAAACTTATATGCACACAAAAACCTGCACAAAGATGTTTACAGCAGTTTTATTCACAGATACCAACATCGGAAGCAACCAAGGTGTCCTTCACAGGTGAGTGGAAACATAAATTGTAGTACATCCAAGCAATGGAATATTATTCAGTGCTAAAAAGGAATGAACTGTCAAGTCATGAAAATGGCATAGAGGAACCCCAAACACATATTAGTATGTGAAAGAAGCCAATCTGAAAAGACGACATACTGTATAATTCCAATTACAGTCATGCACCACTTAATGACAGGGATACATTCTGAGAAATATGTCATCAGGTGATTTCATCATTGTGTGATCATAGAATGTACTTAACAAAACTAGATTTTATAGCCTACTACACGCCGAGGTTCTATGATGCACCACAACAGTATACAAGGTCCACAGAGACTGAAATGTCATCATACAGCACCCAACTATAAATGACAATCTAGAAGAGGCAGTGAAAATACTCTGTGTAATATATAACAATGAACATATGTCATTATACAATTTCCCAAACCTATAGAATTTACAGCACCAATAGCAAACCTTAAGGTTCAACTCTGCGCTCTACAAGAAACCAGCTTTGTATAACAAGGCAGATATTGATTATAAGCTCAAGCATAGAAAAACAAACTACATACCATACAAATAGTAATAAAAAAAAAACTTAATATCAGACAAAGTAGATTTCAGGACAATGAACATTACCAGAGATAATAAGAGGGAGGGATGTGTTATAATGATAAGGGGGTCAATTAATCAAGGAGACATAATATTCTAAATGTCTATACATCTCATAATAGAATTTTAAAATACATATTGCAAAACTGATATGGTCAATTGGAAAAATAAACAGATCCAAAATTAGACCATTGGAGATTTTGATACTTCTTATTCAGCAATTAATAGAAGAAGTAAACATTAAATATGTATTTTAAAAACATGAAAAAAATCACAAACAACTTGACCTCTGTGATCTTTACAGAATACTCCACCAAAAAGCAATGAAATATCATTCTTTTCAAGTGTATATGGAACAATTTTTCAAGGTAAACCATGGGGGAGGCCACTTAATAGTTCTCAGTAAATTTGAACATCTAAAATTATGTAGAATATATTCTCTGTCTATGAAGAAATTAAATTTAAGAAACTGGGAAAATATATAGAGAATAACACATTTTTTAAATTAAACTACACACTTGTAAGTAACATAGAAAAATGACAAGGGGATAAAAATATTTTAACTGACTAAGTCCTGGCTGGTGTGGCTCAGTGGATTGAATGCCCGCCTGAGAACCAAAACGTCTCTGGTTCGATTCCCAGTCAGGGCAAATGCCTGGGTTGCTAGGCAAGGTCCCCAGTAGGGGGAGCATGAGAGGCAACCACACATTGCTGTTTCTCTCCCTTTTTTTCTCCCTCTCTTCTCCTCTCTCTAAAAATAAATAAATAAAATCTTTAAAAACTTTTTAACTGAATGAAAATAAAAACATATATCAAAATCATGGAATATTGCTAAAATAGATCTTTCAAGGAAATTTCAAGCATGACATGATAATGTTAACAAAAAAAAAAGTCTAAATCAATGACCTAAGCATCTATTTTAAATAGAACATAAAAATAAAGTTGAAACCAAATTAATCAAAATGCAAGACATAGGGAAGATAAAAGCAAAAATCAATGAAGTAATATCGTAAAAGAATAAAGACTCAATAAAGCTAAAAGGTGGTTCATAAAATAGATCAATAAAATTGATAGACCTCTAGGCAGACTGAGGAAAAATAGAGGGCAGACACATATTCTGAGTATCAGAAATAAAAGCAGGTACATCATTACCAGGCTACACACTTTAAAAATGTAATGAAGAATTATGGAACATAGCGTTATCCCAGAAGTTTTATAATTTAGATGAAGTTAAAAACTAATTTCTTGAAAGATACAAACTTGCAATACTTATCAAAATAATAAAAAAAACTTGAATAACTCCTTTTTGACTTTTTTAAAATAAACATGATTATTTAATATGGTTTTCTTTTTTTAATTGTTATTTTATTATAGTTGTCCCAATATTTCTACCTTTGCTCTCCTCTGCCCAGACCACCCCCTGCTCCCACAGATAACCCCCACACCCGTTGTCCATGTACATAAGTCATTCCTGCATGTTTTTCACTAGTCTTTCACCCTTCTTTCCACCATTAACCTCTTCCCCCTTCCCTTCTGACCGATGTCAGTCTGTTCCCTGTTTCCATGTCTTTGGTTCTCTTTTGCTCATTAGTTTATTTTGTTCATTAGATTCCGCTTAAAAGTGAGATCATATGGTATTGACATTTCACCTAACATGAGAGTCTCCAGTTCCACCCATGTGGTCGCAAAAGGTAGGAATTCCCTCTTTCTCCCTGCTGCATAGTATTTCATTGTGTAAATGTACCACAGCTTTTTGATCCACTCATTTACTGATGGGCACCTACGTTGCTTCCAATACTTGGCTATTGTAAAATTGTGCTGCTGTGAACATTGGGGTGCATAGGTTCTTTTGTATTGGTGTTTTGGGATTCTTAGAGTATATTCCCAGCAGTGGAATCACTGGGTCAAAAGGTAGTTCCATTTCTAATATTTTTAGGAAATTCCATACTGTTTTCCACAGTGGCTGCACTAGTCTGCATTCCCACCAACAGAGGGAATTCTCTACTTCCTCCCAAGCAATTGGTGTTTGTCAATTTATGAATGATAGCCATTCTCACAGGTGTGAGGTGATATCACATTGTGGTTTTAATTTGCATCTCTCTGAAGGCTAGGGATGTTCAGTATCTTTTAGTGTGTCTATGGGCATCTGTATTTCCAGCTTGGAGAATTGTCTGTTCAGGTCCTTTATGCATTTTTTAATTGGGTTGTTTTTCTTCTTGGTGTTGAGTCACATGAGTTCTTTACCTATTTTTCAGATCATACCCTTGTCTGATGTATCATTGGCAAATATGTTTTCCCATATGGTTGATTCCCTTTCCATTCTGATGATGGTTTCTTTAGCCATGCAGAAGCTTTTTAATTTGATGTAGTCCCACTTGTTTATTTTTTCCTTTATTTCCCTTGCCCTAGGAAATATATCATCAAAAATATTGCTACATGGGATATCTGCAATTTAACTGCCTATGTTTTCTGCTAGGACTTTTATGGTATCACAACTTACATTTAAGTCTTTTTTCCATTCTGAGTTTATTCTGGTGTATGGTATAGGTTGGTGGTCTAGTTTCATTTTTTTGCATATACCTGTCCAGTTCTCCCAACATCATTTATTGAAGAGACTTTTTACTCCATTGTATGCTCATGTCCCATTGGTCAAATATTAATTGACCATGGAATCATGGGTTTATTTCTGGGCTATTCTGTTCCATTGATTATGTGTCTGTTCTTATGCCAGTGCCAGAGTATCTTGATTACAGTGGCCTTGTAGTGTAGTTTGATATCAGGTATTGTGATCCCTCTAACTTTGTTCTTCTTTCTCAAGGCTGCTGAGACTATCTGTGGTCTTTTTGGTTCCATACAAATTTTTGGAGTATTTGTTCTAGATCAGTGAAATATGCATTTGATATTTTAAAAGGATTTGCATTGACTCTATAGTTTGCTTTGGGTAGTATGCACATTTTAATGATGTTAATTCTTGCAATCCACAAACAGGGTATATGCTCCCATTTATTTGTATCTTCCTGAATTTCTTTCTTTCTCCAGTGTTCTAAAGTTTTCCAAGTATAGGTCTTTTACCTCCTTCATTATATTTATTCCTAGGTACTTTTTTTATGTATGTCCCCATAGTAAATGGGATTTTTTCCCTAATTTCTCTTTCTGATAGTTCATTGTTGGTGTACAGGAATGCCATTGATTTCTGAATATTGACTTTGTATCCCACTGCTTTGCCAAATTCCCTTATTAGGCCAAGTATTATTTTGGTGGAGACTATAAGGTTTTCTATGTACACTACCATGTCACCTGCAGATAATGACAATTTTATTTCCTCCTCAATATTTGCAACTCAATAAAAATTAATACACTGCATAAACAAAATGAAAGACATAAACCACCTGATAATATCAACAGATGCTAAAAAAGCAGTTGATAAAATCCAGCACCTGTTTATGATAAAAACACACAACAAAGTGGGAATAGAGGGCATACATCAATATAATAAAGGCCATATAAGGGAAATCTATTGCCAACATCATACTCAATGGGCAAA
Source organism: Mormoops blainvillei (assembly GCA_004026545.1). Taxonomy (NCBI): domain Eukaryota; kingdom Metazoa; phylum Chordata; class Mammalia; order Chiroptera; family Mormoopidae; genus Mormoops; species Mormoops blainvillei. The sequence goes on along the minus strand of PVJD01008245.1, from coordinate 65,222 downwards.
AACTAAAAGTTTTCCCCTTAAGATCAGGAACAAGTCAAGGGTGTCTGCTCTCATCACTCTTATTCAACATAGTAATGGCAGGTCTAGCCACATCAATCAGACAAGGAAAAGAAATAAAAATCATTTAAATTGACTAACTCTTTATCTTTTGAAGAAATTGTATATATAGTGAAAAGCCTTTCCATAAAGTTAACTATGGGTTCTCTAGCTTTACTGATTCTTCATACCAAAGATGTAAGAAATAATACTAATTACGCACAGACTCTTTAAAAAAATAGACAAGGAAGGAAAATTCCAAAGTTATTTAATGAAGACAGCATTATTCTGATATCTAAACCAGATAAAATTATCAAAAGAAAACTATAGACCATTATCTCACATAATGAGAATAGTAATGAGTCATTATCAAAATATTAACCAAATAAAAGCAGCAATATATAAAATTAATAGCATATAGTAATCAAGTAGGGTTTATCTCCATCATCAGAGATTGACTTTAAACAATAAATCATGCAAGTTATTATATTAACTAAAAACGGAGAAAAAATATATGATCAATACATGTCTCAATAGACATTCAGAAAAAATTAACAAATTCAATATCTGTTCCTGTGAAATGCTTTCTTAAAAGTAGGGATGATAGAGAACTTCCTCAACATCATGAAAAGCATTGACAGAAAACTTACAGCTAACATCATCCTTAATAATGAAAATGCATGCTTTCCTCCAAAGACAATCAGCAATGCAAATTAAATCACTGTTTCTATTAAACCTTGTGTTAAATATCCAGCCAATAGAAAAGGAAAAACCAAAAATAAAGAAATAAAAAGAAAACAGTTTTGAAAAAAGAAGCCTACGAAAAAGCTACAATAATTAAAAAATTAATTTACCAAGATAATAAGGGTCTAATCAATATAAAACGATCCAGTTGTATTTCTTTATTCTAGCAATTAGTATTTGGAAATTAACTTTTTAATTAAATCAATTGGGGTAATGTTGATTAATAACATTGTATAAATTTTAGGGGTACAACTTTATAATACAACATCTATATCCTCTATTATGTTCTTACCACCCAAAGTCTAATCTTCTGTTACCATATATTTGACCCCCATTCCACTCTTCACTCCTTTCCCCACTCAACTTCCCATTGGTAACTATCATTCTGTTATCTGTATCTATGAGTTTGTTTTGTCTATTCATTTGTTGTTTTTTCTTTTATAGCTCACTTATTAGAAAAATCATACAGTTCTCGTCTATTTCCACTTAACGTACATCACTTAGCATGATAGTCTCAATAACCAGGCATGTTGTTGCAAATGGTAATATTTGATTTTTAAATTTTTTATGGCTAAGGAGTATTCCATTGTATGTATGTACCACATCTTCTTTATCCAATCATCTGTTAAAGGACACTTAGTTCATTTAGGCTATTATGAATAATTCTGCAATGGACATAGGAATATATATCTTTACAAGTAAGTGTTTTTGAATTCTTTAGATTGCTACTTACAAGAAGGATTACTGGGTGACATGGTATTCTTAATTTGGGGGGGCATATATAATGAATTCATACAATTCAACAAGAAAAAAACAAACAACAAGAAAAAAACAAACAACAAGAATTTAAAAGTGAGCAGAGGACCTGAATAAGCACTCTGCCAAGGATGATATATAAAAAGATACTCAACATCACTAGTTATAAGGGAAATGCAAATCCAAACCACAATGAGATATTCCCTCATGCCTGTTATGTTGGATATCAAAATTTTAAGATACCAGTTTCAATACAATAAAAACTGAAGTTAATTAGGACTAAATTTAGCAAATTATTTATAAGATCTTAAAATTACAAAATTTTGTTGAATTTAAAGAAAGCCTAAATAATAAATGAAGAAAGCTATCATGTGCATGCATTGAAATGCTCAAACTTGTTTACTGTCAATTGACTGAAAATTGTCCTATATATTCAACACAATTCCAATAAATATCTTAGAAGACCTTCTTATAGATACTGATGAATTTATTTTGAAATTTGTATGAGAAAATAAGGTAGTCAGGATGACCAAAACAGTTTTGAAAAAGGGAAACAGAGTTACCACCTAACCATAACTAATTTTAAAATTTACTATAAAGGTACAGTAATCAAAGTGGTTTGTATTGGCTCAAGGATAAAGGAGCAGATTGATATGAAATAGACTCACACATAAATAGGGTAAATTAATTTTTATTCTTGACATATAGGCAATAATCAGTAAAAATGGAAAATGCTGAATAGGTTAAGATCCAACATATGCATAATAGGAGTACTGGAAGTCTTCTAAAGCAACAGACCATAACACAAGTAAAAATTATCATTTATAAATATTTTTCTAAGATATATAAATATGCAAAAATACACATGCACACACATATTTTAAAAAAACATACCACATATCTGAGAATATTGGCTGGCTCAGAATGACTGACACCAAGAAATATTCTTATAAATAATCAGTAAAATAAATGAACTTCAAAGTGATCAAAAAATCCTTTGAACATCTAAGGTAGAAAAAGAAGGTAACTTCTAAAGGAAATAAAGATAACATTTAGACTTGTCAACACAACACTTTAAGCCAGAAGAAATGAACCTAGCACATTAAAGGTACTCAAGGAAAGAAACTTTGAACCAAGGATTTTATATAAAGCAAAATCTGTTTTTCAATGTAAAGGGGTCAAAAAGCTATTAAAGCAAAAAAAAACAAACAAAAAACCCAGGAAATATTTTCCCAATTATCTCTCTCTAAGGAATCTACTGGATAATAAGCTTCAGATAACCAAAATGATAGAGGGACACAGAATTAAGATAATGCCATAAGGATCACATAAATCGTTACTTATAAAACTAAAATTGAATGAAAGTTAATGGGAATAGACCCAGTATGTAATGGTTATACATTTGTATAATGTAGAAATCATGAACTATTAAGAAATGAGGGTAGAGCCCTGGCTGGTGTGGCTCAGTGGGTTGAGTGTTGGTCTGTGGTTTGATTCCCGGTCAGGGCACATGGCTGGGTTGTGGGCCAGGTCCCTGGTAGGGGGAGCTCGAGAGGCAAGCACACGTTGCTGTTTCTCTCTTTCTCCCTCCATTCCCTCTCTCTAAAAGTAAATAAATAAAATCTGTAAAAAAAAAAATAGGGTAGAGTGGCAGAGCATTTATTAAAAATGTAAGTATTTCAGGAACCCTAAGAGCGATTATAATATTAATATTGTGATTTTGAACCTCTTTTTTTATATTGTAGGACATATTAGTTTATTACAGCTATCATAACAAAGTTATATAAACTGGGTGGCTAAAAAAACAGAAATTTATGGTACCACATTTCTGGAAACTAGAAGTCTGAAATCAATGTGACAACATGGCAGGTTTCTTTTGAGGGCTGTCAAGATTTTGTTCTATGCCTCTGTTTTACCTCCTGGTAGCCTCAAGCAGTCCTTGGCTTGTAGCTAGGGTTGTCCCTGTGGTTTCACATCATTTTCCCTTGATATGTGTGTCTAAATTTCACCTTTTTTGAAGGACACAATCATATTGGATTAGGGCCCACCCTATTGCCTTCATCTTTGATTATATGCAAAGATCTATTTCCAAATAAGGTCACATTCATGGATACTGGAACTTAAGACTTAAACATCTCTTGGAAGACACAATCCAATCCATAATGGATTAAAGCAAATAAATAGTCTTGGGAAAATTTAATTCTATTATATATTTAACCTAGAAAAACTAGAATTCTCAGTGTGGAAAAAAATACATTTAGATTTAATATAGAAATTAAATAAAATTAATTGTCCCACATCTTTATCAGTTACATCTCATCCATGTGTATTTGTGTGTTTGTGTACATTTATATGCATACATAAACACACTCTGCCTGTTTTCTGGGAAATGGCCCAAAACATAAAGAATCCATAGTCCAAGTAAACAGCATACGTAGTATATTACATTTATCTTCTACAGCATATGTACATCTGGAAATAAACTAGTTATAAAATAAAATTTAAAGTGGACACTGTGGTTCAAGTGCTTGCAAAAACTCTAGCATTTGTATCTGTCTTTGTTTTTCAAACTGATTTGATTTGGCTCCCTAGCTTTCTAGTACTTTTCTCACTTAGCACTTACAAGAGTCCTGTTTAAATACCTTAATCCAGTGAAGTCTGAAAAAAAACATGTTTACATGGATGCATACATAGATCAAGGAGAGAATAAAAATCTTTCAGGGACTGAAACATGTATCGTACTGGGCTATGGTAGGAAATCCATGAATTTGGATCAAATGTTGGCTTTACCATTATTTAAAAGGTCCCCTCCCCACATGCTATTTAAATAATACCAGATAATATGGGAAAAGGGATAACAATTTAACTTTTAAAATGTACCTCAGATTAGATATGCAAGGTAAACATGGATTATTGTTCGCAGAATAACATTTAAAAATAAATGAGTATTCGGAAATTAAGAAGCCAAAGAACTGGTGTGTGCAGCCCATGGACATGGACTAAGAGGTGTGGGGATGATGGGATGGGGTACAGGGCAGAGGGGATAAAGGGTGGGAAAATGGGACAACTGTAATAGCATACACAATAAAATATAACTAACTAACTAAATAAATAAATTCTCAAATAAAAAAAATAAAAAATAAAAACATAAATAAATGAGTATAGCTCTGGCCAGGTAGCTCAGTTGGTTAGAGTATCCTCTCAATATGCAAAGGTGATGAGTTCGATCCCTAGTCAGGGCACATATACAAATCAACCAGTTAATGCATAAATAAATGGAACAACGTATCAATGTTTCTCTCCCTCTTTCCCCCTCCCACCCTTCCTGTCTTTCTCTAAAAAGAGCCATAGATGAAAAAATGTTTAAATGAATATATGAGTGTAAACTTTGAACCCTGGTGAGTCATTTAACCCAAGAATCTTCAAGAAAATGTCTGGAGACTTCCAATCCAGATGGCAGCATAGGAAGACATGGCTCACCTCTTCACAAAAACACATCAAAATTTCCATTAAAATATACAATAGTCATCACTCAGAACTGTCAGAAATCGAGTTGGAAGGAAGTATGACAACTACAAAATTAAAGTAACCACACCAATCCAGATTGGTAGGAGGGATATAGATATGGAATGGGTTGGTCCCACACCCATGTGTGGTGGACAAAAATCAGGAGGTGAACCTTGGGAGTGAGGAGTCCCAGCCCCATACCAGGAACACCAGCCCAATGTTCCAAGGCCAGAAAGATAAGTCCCCACAACTTATGGCTGCAAAAAACAGTGGGGATGGAGTAGGTGGAAGAAACTGCTGGTGTCCCAAGCAGTTCCTTACAAAGAAACCACACACAGACTCGCCTACTCAGGCTCATTTCCTCTGAGCTTCAGCGCTGGGATAGCAGCCTGAAAAGCACCAGTGGTATACTGGGAGAAACTGCAGTGTCTGGCATCAAGGTGAGCAGAGGCCATTGCCCCTTTGCTAAACCCTTCCCCCACAGAACCATAGCGCCTGTAAGCTAGTGACTTATCTGAGACTCCATCCACCTGGTTAACACTGTTTTTCCTGCCTTGGAGATCCCCAGAGATTCTGCCCCACCCAACTTACAGGCCCACCCAAGCAGATTTGGCATATGAATGACTGGTCTTGTCTCATATTGCACAACTTTCTAAATCTTCTAAAATAAGCAACAGCTGGCCTCAGTTAACCTCAAGCCTGAAAATAGCAGCAGCCATCTTAGATTCACAGCTTGGCTTTGCCTGGGAATCTACAAGCCCAGCATATAACGGAATGTTTTATAGCTCAGGCACGGTGTCCCAGGCAAAACATGGGCGAGGGATGACCTTGGCTTGCACTACGTAGGAATCCCCAGAGCCAGCACACCCCGTAGATAGCTGCAGATCAGGTCAGAGCTCTACCATCCTGCCCCTACACAGCTGATCCTCCCCAGAGGGTAAGGGTTGGTGGTCAGTGGTCACAGCCAATCCTTGCAGCTGACTGGCCTGGGTAAATTCCTTTCATTGATCTGTCAACAACAATTAAGGCTCAACTACATGAGGAGGGTCTACAAGGAGGGTGCAACTCTAGCATCCAGCTTGGGTGATAAGGAAGGCTGTGCCATTGGACCCTGTCAGGCACTTACTACATTAGGCCACGCTACCAAGACAGGGAGTCAAGGCAGCTCTACCTAATACATAGAAACAAACACAAGGAGGCTGTCAAAATGAGGAGACAAAGAAACAAGGTTCAAATGGGAGAACAGATCAACACTCCAGAAAAAGAGCTAAACAAAAGGTAGATAAGCATCTATTGGATGGATGCAGAGTTCAAAACACTGGTTTTAAGATGCTCATGGAATTTAGTGAGGACCTCAGCAGCATAAAAAGATCCAGTCAGAAACAAAAGATATACTAACTGAAATAAAGAACAATTTACATAGAAACAACAGTGGAGTGGATGAAGTCGAGAATCAAATCAATGATTTGAAACATAAGGAAACAAAAAGCAACCAATCAGAACAAGAAGAAGAAAAAAGAATCCCCTGAAATAAGGATAGTATAAACAGCCTCTGGGACTTCAAGAAGTCTAACATTCACATCATAGAGTTGCCAGAAGGAGAAGAGAAAGAGGAAGAAATTAGAAATCTATTTGAAAAAATAATGAAAGAAAACTTCCCTAATTTGGTGAAGGAAATAGACATACAAGTCCAGGAAGCACAGAGAGTTCTGAACAAGATGGATACAAAGAGACCCATGCCAAGATACATCATAATTAAAATGCCAAAGGTTAAAGATAAAGAGAGAAGCTTAAAAGTGACAAGAAAAAAGCTGTTAGTTACCTACAAAGGAATTCCCATAAGACTGTGAGCTGATTTCTCACAAGAAACTTTGCAGGCTAGAAAGCATTGGCAAGAAATATTCAAAGTCATGAAAAGCGGAGACCTCGAGCCAAGACTTTTCTACCCAGCAAAACTATCACTTATAATCGAAGGTCAGACAAAGAGCTTCCCAGGTAAGAAAAAACTAAAGGAGTTCATTATCACCAAACCATTACTATATGAAATGTTAAAGGGACTTATTTAAGAAAAAGAAGATCAAAACTGTGAACAATGAAATGAGAAAAGTACATATCTATCAATAATTGAATCTAAAAGACAAACTAATCAAACAAGAAGAACAGAGACAGAATCATGGATACAGAGAACTTTTTGATTGTTGCCAGATGGGAGGAGGGTGTTGGGGAATTGGTGAAGAGGTGAGGGGATTAAGAAGTACAAATAAGTAGTTACAGAAGTGCCATGGGGATTTAAAGTACAATATAGGAAATGGAGTAGCCAAAGAACTTCTATGCACGACCCATGGATGTGAATGCAGTGTGGGGATTGCCTGAGTGAGTGCATCATGCTAGGTGTAGGGGAGTAATGGGAGAAAAATCAGGAAAACTGTAATAGCATAATCAATAAAGTATAATTTAAAAAATATAAATGTACAAATCAGTGAAAAAAAGAAAATGTCTGACTTGAGTTGTATTTGTAGACAGTTTGATGATAAATTATTTGTTACTCGCAACAGTTAAGATAACACTTAACCACTAGTAAGTAAAAAAATTCATGAATAACAAAATAGGAATACATTTTAACCACATACCATGAGGTATGAAAATGGTGTTGGGATAAATAGTTCTTTATGGCAATGATGAACATGGTAAGTTATTTTACATGTTCAGTAAATAAAAATAACAAATGTTGCTCACCAAACACTGAGTTGGACCATCCCGGCATGCTTCAGTAAAGGATCTGAAAACGGCACTGATAAATTTATTCAAGAGGGAAATATAGTCTTTTAATATTAACTAATGGTAATTATGAGTAGTTCAGATTACTACAGAAAGAGATAAAAACTTTAATTACTGATTACTGATTACTACAGTCTTTCCTCAGGTTTGAATCTTCATTACAATTCCTTTGTACTACTCTATTTGTATATTTAGTATTTTTTCTTAAATATATTTATGCATTAATTTTATGATTATATTAATATCTAACACTTTGCATTCATTGTTTATTAGGCCTTCTTTTAAATGATTTACATATATCCTTAAGTAGTTTTCCAAACAATCCTCTGAAATCAGAACTATTTTATTCATATTTTAAATTGAGGATACTGAGGCATAGAAAATATATATAACTTACTCACACAAATTCAGGCAGTGTGATGTGATCTTGACAGAAGAACTGGAGTTTCACCAAACTTTGTATATTATATTACTTAAAGCACCCCCTGGTCCCCACTTATTACTTCAAAATCATGCCCCAGAATGTGCTGGGTGAGCTGATTCTTGATGGATTAGTAAATATTTTCCAGATTGACAGAGTGGGGAAAGATTTCCCAGGCAGAAGTAATCAGGATTAAAACAGGACAAAACTGACAATTGATTTATTCCACTGATTAAATGCATAATACTGTATCTACATGCCTATTATATATGAAAGTTTTTTTATAGAAAACAGTATTATCACCACATATAAATTTGTGTTCACTTGTCTGCTAAGGAAAAAAAGAGGAGAGTTTTAACTTCTTTCAGTTTATAAACAAAGTATACTGAATTTAGATGATTAAACACAGTTTATTTTGGGATAGAGCCAGAATTAAATTAAGATTAAATTATCATGGTTGTGTACTGTGACAACTGATTAGCTGAACAGGGCTTAGACCTAGGGAAACTCCTAAAGCTTTGGAATTTATTCAGTAGCATTATTACGAGGCTTTGCTCATTTTTGTTTGTTTGTTTTAATCCTCACCTGAGGATATATTTATTGATTTTTAGAGAGGGAAGAGGATAGAGAGAGAAACATTGATGTGAGAGAGAAACATAGATAGTTTGCCTCTAGTTCATGCCCTAATCAGGGATGAAACCTGCAACGTGGCATGCTAAACATATGCCCTGACCAGGAATCGAACCCACAACCTTTTGACACATGGAATGATGCTCCAACCAACTGAGCCACCCAGCCAGGGTGAGACTTTTGCTCTTACATTGTTCAATTCCTAAGCCAACAGTATATTGTAAAACAGCCATTTCAACGGCTCTAAGTGTATAGGTCAGGATTAGTTTGGGTAATGAAAAAACTAAATGATAATCTAAATCATAAGAAACACATTGATTTTAACACTCTGCTAAAATGAGTCTGAATGATTACAGCAGGCAAAAAGCTAAAACTAATTGCACTTGATCAAATTGCCTACTTTTACTACTAGGACTAATTAGCATGGTGATCAATATTAATGCTGGCTTAATCATTTAGAATAACTTAATTTTGGTTCTTAGAGCTAATTAGGGCTAAAATGTTTGGAGCAGTTACTAATTATTAGTGTCCAATAAATTTCTGATCATTAATAGAACGACTGTAAAATAAAAAAGCCAATACTTGAGCAGAGAAAAAATAAGCAAAGAACATTTCCATGTAATAAGGTCCAAATAAATCATAGTCATATGTCAAAATGCTTTTAAAGGAATTTGCAAATATTGACAATTGATTCCTTAGAAACATGCCTATCTATGAGGTCTGTCTGGAAAAAGTCCAGCCATTGTTAATATAACAAGAATGGTTTGCATAACATTGATGTAACCTGGCAGCCAAGAAGAGTGGACTGGAATGTGCATCTGTGAACAGTGACGACTTCACTGTATTAGTCAGTTCAGATGGTAAACACCATTGAGTGAACATGTGTGCTGTGTCACCATCACATTCAAAATGACTGAGAGAGTAGAGCAATGAATCTGCGTCCAACTTTGAGTTAAGCTTGAACATTCCTCTGCAGAAAGTATTCAGATAATTCAGAAGACTGCAACTCTGGGCGCCTGGTGAATGGCAGTTTCATCATGACAAAGTGCCCACCCATGTATTACTGAGGCATCATTGTCCTATTAACAATGTTTTTTGTATCTTGTATCTTCAATAAATGTCTCTGTTTTTCATAGTACATGGCTGGATACCTCCTGGACAGGCTTTGTATACTCTGGACTACCATGCAATGAATATTTGATTACATTATCATCCTAACAGCAGAGTAAATATGAAATACTTTTGTGTGCAAATTGACCAAATATTATTTTAATTCAAACTACCTAATAATAATGTCTTGATTAATGATAATATAACAGTTACTCAAACATGATGATTTCCAATCATTTCAAGTATTTTCAAATAAAAATATAATACCCCAAGGTATTTTCAAGGATATTTGGAGAATTATTGTCTTTTTTTCTGAGTAGTCAAACACACAAACCTTTGTATTATATAAGCTTACAAACCATCCAATGAAGGACAGTAAAATAAAGTGAATTTGTTTTATGGGGCTATGGCCAATTCTTAATGATGAATTGTATTTTTCCATAAATAGAACACCATGGGAATTATTGAAGGACCCCAAAACTAATAGTCTAATAAGACTCATGAAACAATAACACTACATGATTTTATCCTCATTAAATAGTGTACGACAGGGATTGAAATGGCACTAAGCAGTGATTTTCCAATAGTACTTAGAAATGTTAAGAAAAGACTCAGAGTAAGCGTTCTTCAGACAAGAAGGGTAAGTGAGAAGGCTAAAAGTGGCAGTGGATATTTCAGAAATTAAAAGAAGTTCAAAACACTGGTTTGAAGGCAATGTGAAATTATAATGAGCAATTATAATAAATTTGATTCTATGTGTATAAAATTTTCTTTCATATAATAACTGGATTGGTGTTGGGGTGATTTTTTCTAAACTTATTTTTAGCATATAATTATGATACTCAAACTAGATTTTACACCATTTTAACTGTGTTTTAATAGACATTTTTACCTTAATGAGATACTGAAATAGAATCCCATTTGGCAGTTTTGGTCTTAATTTACTAAATGATACCCTGGCATACTAAAAAAATTAATGTAGCTCCTGTCTTCTGAAATACAGTCTAAAATTCTTTAGATTGGGGTCAATGGTGAGAACAAAATAAGGAAATAGGGAAAAATCCTAGTTTGCCTTTTGTATATAGTTCTTGGTCTTCATCTTACCCAAGCACTCTATAAACATCTTCAGGTTTCTTACTGTCTTTTGGGTTTTCCCTTCCCCAAATCCTGAATAAAACTTGTCTTCCAGAATAAATCTGGTATCAGTGAGTTAAAGCAATATCTGAGAGGACACACTGGGTTCACTGTAAAAAGATTTAGGTAACCTGTTGGAATCCATCCAAACAGCCTATAAATAACCGTTATATATTCATGCATTAAAGGTCAGTAGACAATTCCTTACTTTTTCTTCTGAGAAATGTTTGCATTTTAATACTGCATTAAGCCTGCCAAATGAAAAATTTTGTCCTTTATAAAAAGAAACTTAAAAATAATTGATCAAAGCACTCCAGAATTTGCTTCCTATCGTGCATAAAATCAGACCAAATATTGGGTCCCTTTACTTGTGCTTTTGTAAAATCAAGTTGTTTCTTCAACCTGCAAAGAGTTGAAAACCTCTTATTCTTTCATAAACTATGGAAGAAGAAATGAGATAGTCTCATTTCTAACATATTCAAGACAAATATTTGCTTACTTAGCTGTAGTGGAGAGAGCATTATGAATTGATACCTGGAAAACGGAGAAATTATCTTCGTGGATAGAATACTTGGTATAACTCTAGTTAGCTAAATATTTTTAATTAAGAATTTAGCTAGCATAGGAAAGACATAGCTGTATTAACCTATTTCATACGACAGTGTGGTCAGAGATACAAAAACTCTATATCCAGCTTTTATAGCAAATCCACTATTTTCATTGTTATTTTCTTTGTTATTATTATTGGAAGTACTGTTCTGAGGCCCTGATGAATATTTTTATATTTACTTTTCCTGGCTGTCACACAAAATGGTTATCTCTGCTTCAGTGTACTTTAGGGTTTTTTGTTTGTTTGTTTGTTTGTTTTGCTTTATGATAAGTAGCTTTGTTGAGGAAAATACCGAAGGTTTACTCCATTGAAAAGATTAAGATAAAATGAAAGAAAAATTTTAATGAATTCCTGAATAGGTTATGGTGCTCACATTATAGAAAGTTATGAATGCTATTTCATTTCTCCATGAGCTCTATCCTATCTTCAAACAATTTTTTGTGCTTTCTTACCTTCCAGGAATCTTTACGATAAACCACTGCCATCTGAGATAACATAAGCTCCTCTCTATCCCATACCCCCTCCACCATCATTCCCTTTGGCATCTGAGTTAAACAAAGTGATATGATGCTTCCTTAATATTTATTTTTTCCCAAATTCTTAGTTCATGAACCTGAGAATTCTGTGTACTCATGAATTTGGGTCATGTGATTTTAGACTATAGGGTGCGTCATGGGTTTCCATGGACAGATCAATGACATTAAACATTCTGCATCACTCTGAGACATTTATTTCTTAGAATCACCAAAATTTAGGGTTAGATAACTTGGTCAGCACCCTCTGATCACATCCCTGGTATAGTCCAACTTGATATTTCTGCTTGAATGTCTTTAGTGACAGGAAAATCTCTCTTTCAAGAGAAAACTCGATACAGATTCTCCTTTACTAGTCCCAGGCACTTTAAAACAGAATACAAATCACTCCCTCTTTGGCGTAGAAATACTCAAATATTTGGAAATTTGTTTTTAGATTATTAAGTATTTTTCTCCAAAACAAATCTCTCCAGTTTATTTCACCATTGTTATTTCACAAATTATATATAGCAATTTATTTTATGATGTTCTTTCTGTTTAAAAGCTTTTTTTTTTTTTGGTCTACCAATATTCCTATTGATTGTGGTATTTGATTTGATCTCTTCTTTAACATGAGAAACAAAGTCAACACTTACTGAGTTACAATGATGTGCCAAGCACTGTGTTTAATATTTTATATATACCATTTCACTAACTCTCTTTTTAAATATGAGGAGTAGTGTGGATTATTGAGCTACAACTTACATTCAGTACACTACATAAAATTTAGATGAATTTTATTGATGGATTCTCATTGCAAACATTGTCATGAATTGTTAGTTTTAACATTTCTACAAGGGTATTTGGAGAAATTCAAAATGTATCTTCTTATTTCCACAATATCCCTAGAATCCTCCTAACAAATCCAGATAAAAATTGAATTTATTGGGTGACGTTGGTTTGCAAAACCATACAGGTGTCAAGCGTACAACTCAATAAAACATCATCTGTACACTGCATTGTGCTCCAGCCACTCCAGGCAAAGCCTCTTTCTGTCCTCATTTTCCCTCATTGCCCACCTCCACCTATATGCCACACCCCCACCCTCTGGCCATCATCACACTGTTGTCTGTGTCTATGTGTTCCGTATATACATTTTGTTTTGGTTACGCCCTTCACCTTCTATCATCTAGTCCTCCATCCTCCTCTCCCCTCCCCTCTGACAGCTATCAGTCTGTTCCCTGTGTCTATACTTCCGTTTCTATTTTGTTCATCAATTTATTTTGCTCCTTAGATTCCACGTATAAGTGAGATCATATGGTATTTGTCTTTCTTTGACTGGCTTGTATCACTTAACATAATAATCTCCAGGTCCATCCACACTGTCACAAAAGGTAAGATTTCCTTCTTTTTTATGCTATATAGTATTCCATTATATAAATGTATCACAAATCCACTTTTGTGAGTAAAAAGTTACTATGTAACAAAATATATAAATAAGAGTTGTTCTAGTCAAACTGAAACACATGGCCCATCTACCCACAGTCTAAGGATCAAATAAATAATCCTTAGCTGGTGTACAATGTCCTTAAAGACTTGGTCCCTACTTTCTTCTTCATTATAATGCCTTCAGTCACTGATTCATCATATATACCATATTCATTAGTCAAAACCTACTTGCAGTTTCCCAGATAAGTAAAGTTTATTTTTCTGAATTGTACCAAATTGAAATAATAATAGAGGTATTTGGTATGGATCATTAGCACTGAGAGATTGTGGACAAATCAGAACAAGTTTAGGAAGGCTTTCTGTTTTCATGTTTTAATGCTAATCCTGGACTGAGTCTTAAGTATTGGTAAAAGGGGAGAGGTGTTATGAGGTTAATTTATTGTCATTTACTTTTGGTACCGCTTAAGACACTAGACTTCAGTCTCTCCATATTATTTGTAATAGTGTATATTGTATATTTCCAGGCCAAAAGCTGAACTCATGTGTCTTAATGATTTCAGCAGCAGAAAGAAGCTTGTTTCTTATATCTTTTAACCAACTGGTTTGGATAAACTGAATTTGTTGCTCAACATATTCAGGTGTTTAAAAGTGGAGGCTTTTTTCTTAGAAGGTTCAGTGGGAAAGTAGAAAGCATCCTTTAGTCAAACTATGTATTTCCCAACTTAGATCTAAAATCAAGATGCTCCTATACTATGAAAGATTCCTGTGTTGTGGCCATTCAAGGCTGGACAGGTTCACGAGATCCATGCACATAGAAGAATATTCACAGAGCTGCGGGGGATGTCTGACACGCCTTTATTCAAGGGTGGGTGATCCATGCACACTGCAAGTTGTGTGTCCCCACATGCCACTCTGCATGTCCCCTGTCCTCTCTCTCTCGCCTGCCTCCCAGCGGGGAGCCCCTAACCCCTTAAATACTGGAAACAGGCAAAGCCGGCAGGGAGCCAAAACAGGTTGAGACTTTGCTCATGCGAGCCTACTCAGTGTTGTGGGAACTGTTTATCAGACCCAGACTCAAAGCTATAGGAATACCTATCTTAGTTCCCCAGATACGTGGGTGAGGAAGCCAGATTGCCTCCACTTACCCTACAATTCCACATGGCAAAGAATACTCTACCAAAAACATGGCATTGCTGAAATTTAGATGCTCAAAGAAGAAACTATGGATGTAATTTGTGCTCAGATATCTGAGAAAGGGATACCACTGCCTTGGGAGTGCATGCTGGGGTGAACTCCGGGAGTCCCAAAAGGGCCTGAAGATAACTACTCCCCTTGAAACATTGCTGATAAAAGCAAAAAGGCCTCTTCTGCCCTCTTTCTGCCTTTCAATCCCCCTCTAGTACTCTTATTGAGTGAATTTATCAAAACCATTTGGGAAGGAAGTATAAGAAACATAGTTTGCATGGCCCCAGCCCCAGCATCACAAAGAAGAGTCTAGAGTTGTGAATTTGGATTTAAAACAATAGGAAAATAACTGGTATGTCCAATATGGATGAAATTTGAATTTTTGGACAGAGTTTAGGTGCAAGGGAAAGGTAAAAAAAAGGAAAAACACCTCTCATTTTTCAAATCTCTACTAAGAACCAGACATCATGTTAAATTCTAAAATATTAGTCATTATATGCAAATCCATCAAGACAGAGAATAGGTTTGTGGTTGCCAGTAGCCAAGGGAGAGGAGAATGCTATTGCTAGTAGGTAAACGGTTTCTTTTTGGGGTGATGAAAATGTTCTAGAATTTGGTAGTGGTAATGATTGTACAACTATGTGAATATACTAAAAACCACTTAAAATATTAATCATTCAATAAATATTTATTGGGCACATAGTATTTCCAGCCACTGCAAAAGATCCTTCAAATGCAATGATGTAAACATGGGCATCATCCTCCCTTTCATGGAATTTAGAGATTTGAGAGAAAAATGGGCAAATAAATGGTAACATTTTGTCAGAGCCCAGCTGCTCAGCTAGGGTAGGTTTCCGTGGTGAGAGGCCCAAGCCAAAGAAAGCAAGAGAAGCTGACACAGGAGCTGCACTTCACGCCACAAGCAAGCATGCACTTTATTGCTGGCTACAGGAGGTCTTATGTAAGTTAGACAGCAGTGGGATCGCACCAGAACTTAGGACACTGGGGACTATAGAGCATGTGTACAATGACTCATAGGCATGTGATGATGATGCATAGTTCTGGGCTGCCTGCCCGGACTGGCCTCAAGAACTCCCACACATGGGTACCTATCTAAGTTGAATCACGTAACAACCTTAAAAGAGAGTCAGATAAGGAAACATGGGATAAAGAAGTGATTTAATGTTTCCAGGGTCATAGATACCAAGTGGCACCTACGGGATCTAAATCTAAACATGTGAAACTCTTGAGATTCATGTCTTTTCTCAGGGCCCCTCTCTCCTTGCTAGGTAAGAGAAATGTGAAATATTGGCTTGGAGTTTTGCTACTGCTGAGTTCTGCAGGCTCACAGTGAAAAAAGTAAAGAATAAATTATTTGATTCGACTTTTATTTTTTAGCTTCCTCCAAAATGGCAAAAGGATATCGTCCATGGATATCCTTTCCAAGGGAAAATTAATTTTCATTAGCTTTATCAAAGTTCTTATACTCTACATCAGTATAACTACTTTAGGACCCTCTCTCCACTCTTCGGGCTAAACAAGAGGCATATTCTGTTGATCAGTGATTTAGAAAAAAACCTTTATTTCATCTTTTAGAATGATTCCCTGAAAAAGCAGGTTGCCAGAATTTCAACTGCAACAAGAAACATTGTTAGAAACATGAAAACTCTCTTTTTTGCTACATCCATGAAATTGATGGCTTGATGTTTTTTGTTTATTCGTTTGTTTTTTTCATTTCGAAAACCCTGTTAGCTTTCTCATGGCTGCCTAGTAGCTGTGAGATGAATGAACTGAGTCACTTGGAAAAGAGAGAAGGAAGAGTTCATTATGACTGGAAGGAATCTTTAGTGATTAGACCATTTGATTTACTCATAAATAAACTGACACTGGAAGTTGAGTGACATCTCAGTCTCCCATTATATGCTTGGTAAGGAAGAAAAATCCGTGAAGTCTTGAGACCATGAATACATGTGCAAGCCCATTCCACAAGGTCACTTAAATTAAACACATTCAGTTCTTCACAACAGGAAAAGAGCTGGTGCGAAAAGTTTAACAGCATTTAGACTTTGGTAGTGAAGATAATGGTTTAGAAATTTGTTGAAGTAACGACATGATCTCAGCACTTGAAGGGGATGATTTGAAACTGGGGGTTTGGGCTTTCAAGAGGAATTCAAGATTAATCAATTACAATGGAAAACTTACTGGTGAAATTGCAAGATGAGAACATTTTGTCAGTAGACCTTTGGGTCAAAGGAAATTCACTTTGAAATTTCCTTTGTTAATGCTAACTCTGACTCACCACAAGCCATGTGCTGAGATGAGACAAAAGCCATTGCTGGAAGAATGATCAAGCTCTTGCGTTATTCAGTAAAGAGATGTGGTAACTTAAACTAGAGTGACAATGAAAATAAAAAAAGTTATAAAGCAGGTTTATTTGTTTAAATTTGTTGATGGACTAGATATGGAGCACAAGAGAAAGAAAGTGATAGCTAATCATTGAATGGGGTCAGAAGAAGGGGAAGAGAAAAGGTAATCATCAGGAAAAAAATACCATTATGGGTGGACATAATTATCTCACTGCCACATGTCCTGATTTTTCCCAGAAATCCTTACTGTGAGGGAGTAAGAGAGGAGTATGTGTGAACAAGGCGCGGCCCCAGGACACTGCCCCTCGGAGTTTTCTTGTGCTAGCCGCAGGCACACTTTATGTGGATACTTTGATGATGTAGATAATTTTCTGAGTATATGGACGCACTTTGTGGTAACCAGCCTTTAAAATTGCTCCCAAAGGTCCTCACCACCTTGAATTACACACTTACATAGTGCCTCTCATACTAAATGCAGGCTGGCACCCATGTGACCAATAGAATATGGAAGTGATGCACTTATTCAGCTAATATTTAGTAAACATTTAAATGTTCCAGGCACTCTTGAAAGAAACGAGAAACCAGTATTGAAACATTCAATGAGTCAGTAGGTGTAAATGGAAAAAAAGGTAACATTCCATATTTTATCATGTGAGTTTTAACGGGGGTATATTTGCTGAGGAAAAGTGTAAGATTTTGTGAGATTTTTAATATGAACAATATTTGTTATTACTCTTGGCCCAGTATAGTGCTCTGTACATAGTAGGTATCTAAATGTTGCATGGATTGATTTGACAATGTGGACTTTTCTCTGTTAACCAATTAATCAGATATAGGATAAATGAAAAAGGAGAATTTTATTCTTCATTGAACATTGATTGGGCTTTGCACACTGCACTTCACTCACTTATTGCTAACGAAGCCATAACTAGTTCAACTTTGTAGATGTGTCTGATAGAATAAATGGAAATAGGCCTGTACTTCTGATCTTAGCTGGATGACAGCTCCTTCTTAGAACAGCAATTATTTTGGACATAGTCAAGTTGGTGCTCATACTTGGGCAGAGATTATTCCTATCAGGCATTATTATGTTTATTTTCCAAGGACTATCATAGTTGACATGACCTTTTCTGAAGCAGACAAGAATAATAATGGCAATTAGCATCTAGTGGGAAAATCAATAAAGGTGTTATGCTCACACACATATGCACATGCACACGGACACAGGGTTTTAAAACTCTCACTAAAGGATTGCATTAACTAGCAACCATTAATTTTCTACAAAGGTAAACTGAGAAAGCTAAACTGGTTTTCTTAAATGCATACTAAACTTAAGAGCTGAAGGAAATATGCTGGACCTGATTTAACCAGTTAGTTTTACCCTGGGAAATTAACACATTTTCTGCATTCTTAATATAAAAGTATATTCCATAAGATAAGTCATAATATGGATTGGAAACCTGCAGTAGCAATGACTTGCAAATTTTAAGTGGCTAGAAAAATAATGGAAGCAAAAATGAATGTACCCTATTCTTAAGCAGTTAATAATGATCTGCATAAAGAGAGAAATTTTTAAATGACAGGACATACAAAATTGGAACCATTACCAGGACTAAGAAGGACTGAACAATCATATAAAAGGAAAAAAGATTAGGCTTATGGGGCAAGAAATAATAAGATGAAATGAACTTGAAACATCTAATGTTTAAAAAATGGTTTAGAATACTCAGTTGGAGAGAGAGAATTGGGAAGTTACAAGAAACAAAAATGATCAGACATCACAATGGACAGTAAGTTGAATGAGAACAATAAAGTGACATAACCAAATAATGCAAATGTGTCATTGGCCTACTTATGGAAGAATAATTCATTATGGAATCACAGGTGTGAATTCTTCTGTATGTGCAGATCACCACGCCCCACAGTTGTACTCTCTGTCGGATATGTGCAGAGTATTAGTGAGAATCCAGGAAAAAAAGATTAGCCAACACACTAATTTTTAAAGGTATTTTAACTTTGGGGTATAAAAACAGAAGAATCTAATATGGTGATTACCAGAGGGAAGGGAGGAGTGGGGGCAGATAGAAGAGGGCGAAGGGAAAATAATGGTGATAGAAGGAGGTCAGGCAATGGGCAGTGAACACACAATACAATATACAGATGGTGTATTATAGAATTGTACACTTTAAACTACTTTATTAATCAATTTAACCAATAAACACAATAAAAATAGATTTTTAAACAAATACGTAAAAAACAGAGTCTTGATACCCTTGAGGGCCCGGGGAAGTCTCAAATGTTAGGAAAGTCTATAACTTAGCCATATAATGCAATAGCACAAGGGTTCTACAGAGTTTGTAAGCAAAGAGAAAAGGCCATTCTGAGATGCAGAGACATCCCCTTCCTCACTCACTAAGGATACACTCCCTAAATCTAGGGTCCATGATTCTAATTAGTGACTTAGAAAAGTGACAAATTATACATCACAAAATGTTGTGCGACTTTGGGGCTCATATACAAATAGTTTTAACTAGTGGGTCTTCAAATTTATATTAAAGTTTTCTGGTGTGATTATTAAAATACAAATGTCTAGGTTCAGGGACTCTGTATTTTAATAAACACCCAAGATTATTTAAATACAAGTAACCCTCTGCCTCCACAAGAGGTTAATATTAAGTGTGTAATTCTAAGAGTATACACTATATCTCTTTTTTACGATTCTGTTTTATTTTACTTTTAGAGAGAAGGATAGGGAGGGAGAAAGAGAGGTAGAGACACATCGATATGAGAGAGAAATATCAATTGGTTGCTCCTTGCAGGCCACCTGGCCTGCAACCCAGGCATGTGCCCTGATGAGGAATGGAACTGGTAATACTTCAGTTTACCGAAGGACACACCCAACCCACTGAGCCACACCAGTCATGGTGGGATACACTATATCTTGATCTAAGACAGCAAAATAAAAGACACAGAGCCTCCAAGGATAACAGATTGGCAATTAAATTACATCTGAGCTGAAAAAAAAAAATGTGTTGTATAATCAAAGCATCCCTGAAGGTTTTGGTGTGAATATAAAAGAAGAAAAGGACTGATGGTTTCTCAAGTTTTCTTCTATGTCAGGATTTTAATAATGTTAGAGATTATCCTTGTAAGACAATTCAACATTTTTTTAATGTTTTTAACTGAAAAGCAAAAATGCTTCATAATCTAATATAGGAAACCCTCTTTAACTGAAAAACAAGTAATAATTACAGTTCTATAAATTGACTGGTACCATTTCATTAATTACAAAACCAAACAGCCTGACTTCTCATTATTATTATGTCACAGTACATAAACATTTTTCATTGTATCGACTATTAATGTTTTTAAACAATGTATCAAGTAGGTACTTAGATAAATGCTTCTATGTTTTGTGGCTCCTCCAGTGGGGCTGTTTCTGTTGTTAAAGACCAGGAGATTAACTAACAGTGCCCTCAGCATTCCTGGCTTGTTTCTCAATAGCAGACACAAATCTGTTCTAACTTGAGACTCAGTGGTAAATAAACAAGCTATTAACTACACTGAGGGAGAACATAACAATGTATAATCTCAATAATTCTGCAGCAAATGTGATTAAATTACAGTTACAATTCAGCAAAATAAACCAACCTGAGGTAGCAAAATCTAAAATAAAATAAAACAAGGCCCATATCACCTGATATAATATTGAGAAGACTCACATTTCAGGGTATGTAATTTAATTGAGGAAAAGCAGTCTATGCATTTAAAATAACCTCACTTTACTTATGCTCCTGTTTTAGGAAATGCTTTCAATCCAGCACTGCCTTAGCTTGTGCCATTCTACCTTTCACCTTGTAGAAAAGATCCTGCATGGAGATTTCCATTAGGCATGTTTTTCCAAAGACGGTACCAGCTGAAGGTGAAGCCTACCAAACCTAATTCAACTCACTGTGAGGCTTCTCTGTGAGTGAGGTCTTTCTCACTGCTCATCCTCAGAGCACGGGGACTGATACCAGCCAAAAAGAATCAGAAGCAAGGCCCATGGTATTTGTGCTAAAATACAGGATACTACCTCAGGTGATCTGGAGCAGGAGGTGACGGACGGGCAGGTCCAAGTCAGTAAGAAGAGTAAAAGTTAAAAACACCAAGTGAAGGTTAAAGGTAGAATCTGAATTGTAAGAAAGTAAAGATGCTGGGTATCTTTCATTAACAGAGAAGCTTTATCATTTTACTTCATCACCCCTTAGGAATTATGGGTGTCAGAGGTAGAAGAACAAACTAAATTTTCAGACTCCAACTTAAAGACAACTTGTTAGACACAGTATTCTCCCAGGGTTGGGAAGAGGCCTGATCATAAGGTTACTAATCATTCTTGTCTACACTCTAGAAATGAGAATCTATGTTGCTTCAATGCTTCCCCAGAGCACTTTTTAGAATTAAAAAAGATGTCTGTGGTTAACCTGGCATATCAACTTCAGTGACTAAATTTTTCTTTTAATGTTGGACTAGCATCATGTCCTAGCTGACTCAGTTTAGGGTCAAGATATTTAATGGGAATTAAATGGTAAATCTGCTCTGAGATGCCTTAAGGGGCTTTGCAGAACTTAACAAAAGGAAGACAAATAGAAAAGTCAGAATCCAGCCTTGCTGTGGCAAGACTCATTTTTAAAACCACACCATTTTATTCTCCTTTTCAGATTCTCATTTAAAATTATTATTCAAACTAGAAGATAAATTATAAAACACAACAAGGTTAAAATAGGTCTATGCATGGGAAATAGATCAAATTCAAAAAAAGGGAAAAACAGGCAGCTATGGTCAGGTATACAAATTGATCCAAATAGCAAACAATGTAAAGAATCGAGCAAGGCCTTTTATCTGAATGATTAGAATTCCTTGATGAAATAATTTCCCCATAACAGAAACTTAGAAGTCTCATAAAAGGGTCATTTTAAGTAGTCAACACTGCACTCAAAGCTTCTGTGAATCTTAAAGTGGCAGATCAAAAACCAGAGGCAGAGGGATCGTTTCTGTGCATTTCAGGAGGCTATGGGATATCATAGACAAAACATTGGTCTGGGCTGCTTCTTAGCTGTTTGAGCTCAGGTAAGTTCCTAAGATTTTTTTTTTTCACCTTAAGGTAGAAATTATAAGCACCACCCACATACCTTTAGACTAATTCTGTGAAGGTATAAGAGAAAATTAAGTATATGAAGTGTTACAAAACTGAAAGGCACTATGCCAATATGAGTTGTTACTACTTATCTGAGGAGACAGTCATGCTTTCCGTACGCTGCAGAACTGTGGCTCTTGCTTTCCACAATAATATGTAATATCTGGCTCCTGCAATATCTTTATTCTTCTAGACATCACCCTTAGCCTGTACACAATAGAAAATTCTATCTTCGTTAGCACTCCTTCACAAGCTAATTAGGCATAACAAGCACAAATATACTAGTAGGTGTACATGGTTGGCTTAGTTTCTCTTAGAAAGTACTGTTGTGAGAGGTTCGTAGGTGGTTGGACTGCCCTGTACACAGACCTAAATGTGGAGCCGTGTCCCGCTCCAGCCCCTATCACCTTGTACCAGTTAGGTTTGCTCAGTTCCATAGTCACAGGCTTCTCTTCTGAACCCAGGCCAGCCATTGAGAAATGATCCCCCAGAATCAAGACATTCCAGAAGACAGGTGCTAGAAAGTTCAGTTTCTACAAGGAAAAAAAGAATTAGAGAGTCACTTTTAGTGTCAGTAATAACTCCAACTTCTTGAACATCTACTGTTGACTGGTCAATCATAGTGACAATACTTTTATACATGGTGTAGAATAATCATTTAAAGTATTAATTTAGCCCTGACCAGTGTGGCTCAGTGGATTGAGTGTCGGACTGTGAACCGAAGGGTTGCTGGCTCAATGCCCAGTCAGGGTACATGTCTGGGTTGCTGGCCAGGTCCCCAGTAGGGGGCACTCGAGAGGCAGCCACACATTAATGTTTCTCTCTCTTCTTCTCCTTCCCTTCCCCTCTCTCTAAAAGTAAATACATAAGACCTAAAAAAAAAAGTATTAATTTAGGTGTTTTCTTTCCCTGGATTTCCCCCTTCCTAATGCCCACTCCTCCTAACCTTCATTCAAGGCTAAGGACAGAATTCCTGTTTGTTTTCTTCTAAGGAGTTTGGGGAAGAGTAATTTGTGTTCAGAATTTCCACATCTACTAAGGAAATACTGCTAGATGCTTCTGAGAGGAACAAGGGGAAAGGCATTTGTGTATATAGACTCATATGTAGTAGAGGGGGGGTACTCTCTGTACCGTTATTAGTAAAAGATTTTGTTTGGCTTGAGTAAGAAACAAAGGCAGGCAGAAAATTGTACAGGTCCTGAGAGCAGAGAAAACCTATCCCCTGGTTTTCAGCAACAAAGGCAACAGGACTGCAGAAAGTGGCACTTAGGACATAGGCCTCTAGGGAACTCCACCAAATAAGTGCTCTGTACTCAAGCTGACCAATGCAGAGAGAATCAAAGAGCCTCAGAGAACCTTGGATCTGAAGGGGCCACATGCAGTGGATGAATCCTAGACCAACCGGGTTAACTGATGACCTTGGACAAGACTCTAAGACTCTTACCAATATCTAATAGCCAGAATCTTACCACTGGATACCATCCTCAAACAGTGGGTCTTGTTCCTCAGAGAAAGTGGGGATAAAATTGCAGGTGCAAATTAAATTGAGTTTTTATCTTTGTATCTCTACTAGCTCAATAGAAGAAGCGTTCAGTCAGAAATAATGAGTTAAAGAAAATGAAGACAGTTTGTTTCTTCCAGATCTGGATTTATAAGTCTAGATTGATTCACACTACATATTTAATGCCTCAATTAATCCCTATAACAGCATTACAAAGTAGGAATTACATTCTCCTTTTTTTTTTATAGGTAAGAAAATCTGAACAGAGGAATTTAAGTAGCTTCTCAAGACAGCACAGCTCGTTTCTGATGGTGTTGAGCTTCAGCCCTAAGTCTCTCTGACTCCAAAGCTCTCTCAACTGCTGTCCTATAGTGCCCATGCCCAGAGGCTGAGTGAAATTCAGTGTTGCCAATTACACTACTGACTCTTAAATATAATATGAACCTGAATGCACTCTTAGCCCTTCATATTTGCACAAAGGCAAAGTGAAAAGAGATTTTTGGATTTTTTCACACAAAGGTAAACCCTACCAAACAATGTATTTCATAAACTTTTGTGCTTGCCTTTCATAGATGCTATTACAATTTTTAAAGACTAACTACATTATTCACAGGCATTTTACAGCATAGTTCCTCCACACGGTTTTGCTTGCTAGTGATTCAAAAAGGACAGATATTATGAGGGGTAAAGATCCATCTGAAGTCATTAAGTAATTTTCTGATGCTTAGAGACTTGGCAGGTCTGAAGAAGACTGTGCAAGCCCCCGAAGTAGAGAGGAGGCAACTGGGAACAATTCTCAGCCACTCCCTGGAGTGTCACATGTGGCAGGCGGAGGCTGGCACCAAAAGGCCAAGGAGCTGCCAGCGGAGACTGGCACTTGTGCACCAGTACCAATGGGGAACCAGCTGCAGGATGTTGTGCCAGCTGGAAAAGCAGTGTCCTGTCAAAGGAAAGAGATGCACTCTTGTGGGGGCATGAATAACAATCTCTGAAGTGCACAAGGAAGGTTGAAGTGTAGACAGGGGACTGGAAACAGACATAGAGCGATAAAGCAATCAAGCCAAATGTAAGGCAGGGAAGAATGAAGGAAGGAGAAGAGGAATGAAGGAAAGATATCAGCCTTGATTGACTTAAGAAAGCCAGCTACTTAGCAAATTCCTGAAAAGAAGCCTGGTGTAGTTTGTTTGGCATCAATTATATTAAACTACCAAGTAAGGAAAGAAATATAGCAGAGAAATACAATCATTATATAAGGAAGGAAAGATGGTACAAAACTAACTGAATAAGGTACCGTAGTTGAAGTTATTTTTAAGGTGTCAGACTCATAGTAGGTGCACAATACATTTTGGCTACTATTAAAATTGCCATTGATACTGTTCTTTTTAGCTGGTTAATTCCTATTCCTGATGGTATTATTAATAAATGCCTGTTGATATCTTGATGCCCAATGAGGTTGCAATGAAGGATTTTAATTCTACTTCTAAATTTTAGGCAGAGCTTCCTCCTCGAAGTGATGCAGAGTATGTAGGCTGGGTGCAAACACCTAGAGATCAGTCAGGATTCATTGCCATTGCATCCCAAGGTGGGATTTCCCATTCGTGTTTGCAGTCATCTCACTGACGTCCAGGTAAAAATTTCTTTCTTTCTACTATCCCTCAGCTAAGCGAAAACATGGTCTCTTCCATTCCTACAACACTTATTTATACCGAAAGGAGGGTGCACAATACATTTTTCAACATTTGCAAGAAATAGAGTGATTTCCTTTTAATTCAGAAATAGTTAACTTCTCTGCATCATGAGTTGCCACTTCCTCAGAAAAGCCTCCCCAACCAATCAATCTAAATTTAATTTTCCCTATAAATCTCTATATCAATGCCTTGGGCACTGCTTTTAAAATACTTATCAAAATTAGTTCTCCAAATGTGTGCGCTATGTTATTTGTTTGCCTGCTTACTGATATTTGTCCTTAGCACCCATGACAATGTAAATTCTGTGAAGGAAGAAACCATACTGGTATTCTTTCACATTCAGAAATATTTACTTAACACACACTAGGTGCCAGATATTGTTTTTAGGGATTTCAGTACAGTTGTGAACTGACATTCTAGCAGTGGGAACAAACAGAAAAAAAAGAAAAAAAAAGTTGCCATGTTTTGAGGAATATAGCAATATGAGGTCATAAAATGTTCCGGGGCTGCAGCAATGAGAAGTTCCTGGGCTGGACGAAGTCAGAGCTAAACCAGAAGTCACCCTTATGAGTAGGTCCATGATGGCAAGTGGAGGAAGAGCATTCCAGATAGAGGGGAAAGAAAGTGCAAAGACCATGGCCATGGGATCACCTTGGTATGTTCATAGAACAGCAATCAGGTATTACAACCAGAGTGAAGTGAATAGGAGGAGAAAAGGAAGAGATAAGATTGGAATAATTATGGTGCACTCTGAAGGCTATGTTGGAATGGCACGGCCCTTCATTTTATTCTAGGTGAGGTGGGAACAAAATTTAAGAGTTTTGAGCAGAGAATGAAGGACCTGGCTTATGTATTAAAAGGACTGCTATTGCCTGTTGTATGGAGAAAAGCCTGGAAGGGGTTGCTCAGAGGAGAACAGTAAGATATTACTGCAGTAGTTTAAGTGAAAGATCATGATGGTGTACGGGGATTTGATAGAATAGAACATGATAGATTACAGTGATTGCTGTAATGGTGAGGGACACAAGTCACATTCTGTATATATTTTAAAAGTAAAGATGACTGTATTTGCTGAGAGATTGGGTGAGAAATGGTAGAATGAAAGGTATCTAGGAGGACTCCACATTTTTTGGCATGAACAGTTCGAAGACTAGAGTTGCACTGATCAAACTAAGAAATAGTTGGAGAGAGGAAAGTTTGGGAGGTACAAATTAAGAGTTCAATTTGAGGTGAGTAAATTTGCAGCTGTGGAAATGACAAGCAAACAGTTGGTCAAGGAGTTAAGAAGTTTCAAGGCTGGGGATATATTTGGAAGTTATTAGAATATAGATGGCATTTAAATTATTGGAGTATATGGATTCACTGATGAGAAAAACAAAGGTCTGAGGATTGACTTACACAGCCCTCCAGCATTTACTGCTGAGAAAGATGAAGAGGAAAGAGCAGAGAAGGCTGATAAGGACTCAGCTCTGGGGTCAGAGGAAGTCAGAACACGAGTCCTGAAAACCAGGGTTCTACTGTGGGGGCTCAGTTAACAAACACAAGAACTGAGACTGAAGTGCTCGGTTTGGCAACATGGCAGTGCCTGATAAGCTTGATCTGAGCCATTCTTTAGAAACATGGGAATGAATGCTTGAATGGAGCAGTTTAGAGGAAAGCTTGTAAGGAACAGAAGTGGAGTATAGATGACTCTTTGAAGGAATTTTGCTCTAAAAAGCATTAGAGAAATGGAGAGTGATGTGAGGTCATGGAGACATATTTGGTAAGCAAGATCCCAGTATATTAAAAGGGATAAGAAAGTTTACAAAAGGGAAGAAAATTGATGGTGGTCAATTATAAGAGTGAAATCCAAAAGCAGGAGAATGGGGGAGGGACACACTATCTAAGGGAAGAAAGAGGCCCTAGATGGGAGTTAGGGCAGTTTTTTCACTGTAAAGGGAGAAAGGGGAGAGTGTTTGTGTATAGATGTGCCAACATTGGTAGATTTGGTATATGAACATGGAGAAAATGTCCTCCAGTTCCTTGATTGAATTCTCTGCATCTGTCACAGTACCTGACACATAGTAGGTGTTCAAAAAACTTACTGTGTGGTTGGATGTACATTATTAAATTTGCTTCCATAGAGTTTCCTAAGAATAATGCCCTGTCTAGGGGTTCTCCTTACATTTTAGCTTAAATCTACACTACAAAAAATGGAAGAGAATGAGAGGAAAAGGGAAATTCTTTTCAAATGTACTTTAAGGATTTACTACATAACCCCCACCCCTTACAATTCCCTCTAAAACAAAGATGTGGATAGAAAGGTATGGGGTGTTGTACTTTTTTATAGAAGTAATTGGATATCTGTGACTCCTCTTACCCTCTCATAATATCTGTTGGATATAACTCTTGGCTTTCTCATTTTGGCTACATTCCCAGAACTGTATGTAAAGTGTTTTCTTGAAGTATTGAAAAGGAACCTACATTTTAAGTTCATCATCTCTTTGTCTGAAAAGCAGCTTCTTCTTTTCTTGTTGAGATTGCATTTTGCATGGGCTTTTCTCTTCCTTTACTATTTAAGTTAAGATTTGGAAACTGTAAATTGCATACAAGCCAAGAACATTGTGGTGGATAATAAAGAGATTATACATATCAATAAGGAAAATAAAGGTGATTGAAATGTGTTTTTAATATGAATTAATGGGAAGAGAGAGAGGATCCGATGTTCACTAAGATTCTACAAGGTATTAGGCTCTCTACATATATTATTTATATTTAATCATATCATATTCACATGCACACACACACTTGGAAAGTAGATATTATTTACTTGCTAAAAAGAATGAAGCCAAATTCAAGGTTAAAAAAGAAAACAAAATTTTAAATTTTTTGAATATACTATTTTGTACTTGATATTTTGCTAAGGACTTTATATACCTACATCATCAGCTTCAATTTTAGAATAATCCTAGAAGGTATTTATTTTTACCCCATCTTAGGAAATGAGAAAGCTGCACATCAAGAGGTTTAATAATTTGCTGAAGTTAACACGACCACCAGGGGCTCAGTCCTAGAAATGATGGTTATTGGACAACACACTCTTCCTGTCACAATATGTGGTCATGGTAGAGATGCCAGGGAATTGAACAGAACCTGAAGAGAAAGGAAAATATAATTACTGAATAAATTCTGTAAATAGCATCAATGGTCCAACAGTTTTGTTGGTTACACTTACTAACTCACAATCAGTTATATCTAGTTGCACTGATCCAACAATGAAGAGGAACTTTTATTTCCAAGTCTCTGCCTATGCTTTCTGAGTTGAAAATTATCAAAAATGTGCCAGCATGGTCTAGATTCTTAAAACTCAATCCAAGAAGAGAACATCTTGCTTTTCTTTTTAATCACTTAACAAGTAGCCAGCTAGATTATAAGAGAAGGTAAAGGGAGCCTTACATATCACATGTAAAAGTGTATATGTATGCGTGTACATGCAATTTTTTTCAAGAATAATTTCTCCACAGGCAAAAAGGGAGACAGTAATTAAGAACAGTGTATATGTATGTATGTATTTATTCCTCACCTGAGGATATGTTTATTGATTTTAAAGAGAGGAGAAGGAAGAGGGAGAGAGAGAGAGGGAGAGAGATAGAGAGAGAGAGAGAGAAGCATCAATGTGAGAGAGAAACCTCGATTGGTTGCCTCCCATACATGCCCTAATTGGGGATCAAACCTATAGGCTTTCGGTGTATGAGACAATGCTCTAACCACCTGAGCTACCTGGTCAGGGCTAAGAACAGAGTCTTTAAAACCAGAACTGAGTTTCCATCCTGCCTCACGACTTGCTGGGTGTGAGACTTACACAAATTGCTAAGCCTAAGTCTTGTGGTCTCCATCAATGAGGAGGGGATAGTACATTATTACCTACCTCACAGAATTACTGAGAATAGCATTGAAATAATCCAGTTAGCATGCTGGCTAACAGAACACGTGCTTGATAAATTGTTTCCGTTGCAGATACCATATAGAAGTACATAGTAAGGCACTAATGGTCACTGTAGAACCTGTGACAAGCATGAAGATTGACCTCAAATAGAGTGCTGGGTTTTAAAAAGGTTCTAATGATTAAGCCTAATGCAGATAAATCACTGCATAGACCATATGATTAAATTGTACCTCCTGTTTAATTGCATCTCAGGTGAATGATGCTTGTTACAGTTTCTAGTCTGCTGCAAGAAAAGGGGCTTGTGTGTTCCATAAGCCCCATAAGTGGAAAGGAGACAAAGATGTTTACTTATTTATTTATTCCTCACCTGAGGATACATTTATTGATTTTAGAGAGAGGGGAATGGAGAGAGAGACAGAGGGAGAGGAGCATCCATGTAAGCATCAATCTAATATATATATTAGACCAACAATTTTCTAAAATTATTTGAAAAGCTGGAGCATTTTGAAAAAGAAACTTCTAATAGGTTTCAAACCCAGGTTAGTTTTAGTTTTTCTAACAAGTCCAAAGATGTTCTACAACTCCCTATGTTCTGTGTAATTACTACAACCATTCATTTAAAAGAGAAATGCATATGAACTATCATGTCATTACTATATACACCTTTTGCTGAGGAAGAAACCTGGGGGAAATGACTGTTCTTTCAGAGTTTTATCTCCAATATTATAATAGCTCCACAAATACAAATGCTGTCCAATATTTCATGTTTCCATTCAAAGTAACCTCCTTCATTCCATTTCCCTGATGCCTCACCTGGATGTAAAATGGTTCTGCTTTTATAAATTCATATAGTATTTTATCCTGTCTGTCTATCTCTACCTCTGTCTCTGTCTCTTGCACTACAAAAGTTTCTTAAGGGCAAGGAGTATCTTTTTATGCCTTGTTTCCCCACACAAATCTTAACACAAGCTTCTGGATAAGCATGAATTCTTTCGCACATTTCTATTGAGCATTGACTGAGTTCTATGCACCAACATCGTAATTCATTATGTTGTACTGAGTAAATCTCAATTCACAAATTTCTTTGTCAAGACTTTAGCTACATTATCTCATTCTATTCTCAAAACTACCCTAAGTAGGCCCTAATATGATACCTGTTTTGTAAGTTACAAGGCTGGGGCTTAGAGAATATGAGCCGTGGACTTGAGGTCCCAGGGTGGTGATGTCTTTCCTGGTCTTTTTTACTCCAGAGCTCAGGCTCTTGATCACTATGCCAGCACTCAACAAATGCCCACTCCGTGAACAACCAGAGAAAATTCAAGGACTAATTCTACAACTCTAAGGTGAGATGTAGGAAAGTAATCATATTTAATTTGTTTATTTATTATTTTTAATATTTTAATGTTTATGCTATTACAATTGTCCCAATTTTCCCACTTCACTCCCTTCCAACCAGCCGGCCCCACATGTCCATAGTCAGTCCCCACATCGTTGTCCAGGTCTATGGGTCCTTCATATGTGTTCTTTTTTTATAAAGGTTTTATGTATTTATTTTTAGAGAAGGCAAGTGAGGGAGAAAGAGAGGGAGAGAAACATCGATGTGTGGTTGCCTCTCGCACATCCCCTGCTGGGGACCTGACCTGCAACCCAGGCATGTGCCCTAACTGAGAATCGAACTGGTGACCCTTTGGTTCTCAGGCTGGTACTCAATCCACTGAGCCACGCCAGCCAGGACCATGTGTGTTCTTTGACTAATCCCTTTACCTTCTTTCAATCAGTCCCCACTTTCCTCCTCCCCTCTTATAGCTATCAGTCTGTTCCATAATTCTATGCCTCTGGTTCTATTTTTGCTCATTTTGTCATTACTTTATTTTTTCATTTGATTCTACTTATAAGTGAGATCAGATAGTACTTGACTGGTTTATTTCACTTAGCATAATAGTCTCCAGTTCCATCCATGCTATTGCAAAAAGTAGGAATTCCTTTTTTCCATTGTGTAAATGTACCACAGTTTTTTGGTTTTTTTAAATCCACTCATCTACTGTTGGGCACTTAGGCTGTTTCCAAATCTTGGTCATTATAAATAGCACTGCTCTGAATATGAGGGTGCATAAATTCTTTTCAACTGGTGCTTTGGAATTCTTAGGGTATATTTACAGCAGTAGGATCAGGGATCAAAAGGTAGTTCCATTTTTAATTTTTTGAGGAAATTCCATACTGTTTTCCACAATGGCTGACTGTGTACTAGGGTTCCCTTTTCTCCACATCCTAACCAGCACTTGTTGTTTGTTAATTTATTAATAATTGCCATTCTGAAAGGCATGAGATGATATCTCATTGTGGTTTTAATTTGCCTCTCTCTGTTTGTAAGTGATGTTGAGCATTTTTTCATAAAGCAGTAATCATATTTTTTAAAAGACCAAGAAATTCCTTACATAAAAAGAATAGACAAAGACTAATACTTAGATACTTCTTCATCCTTTGATAACTCAGTGATGCATACATAATACATCCTGGTTTCTACAGAGATCATTTAAGTTAATTCTCAGTGACTTGTAAGCTGCCAGTTACTTAGATTTAATGAGTTATGATGCCTTTGTTTTATATTTAAAGTTTCAATGTGAAGGAAGACTTTTTGGTAGTTCCTTTGGGTAGTCAGATCATTTATTCAAGCAATTAGCCTTTATTTACTGCTAATAATTCTATACTGTATACTTGATGTCTTCTGGGAGAGTGGATGTTAAACATTATCAACACACACAGCACCAAACTGGTGGTGACTATGAGGTGACAAGTGTGTTGACTAGTTCAGTTATAGGAATCATCCCAGAATGTACATCTATATCAGGCTATCATGTTGTACACCTTAAATATATACAATTTATTTGTAAATTATACCTCAATAAAGATGGGAAAAAATTAACCTTCACTTTTAGTTACACTCCAAAAGAGGTGAAAACAGTAATTTTAAGCCTTTCCTAATAATTACTGATCCTTCATAAAATCCATATTATGAACAAGTACTACTGCTTACTGATAGTATAGAATAAAAATTTGATCCAGATTGAAGAATTAAAAAAAAAACCCAGAATGGATGTAAGCCTTGAGCAGAGGTCTATTGCAAAGATGGTGCAGCTACTGTGGTGAGCACCTCCATTTAAAATTCTCTCCAAGTACAGTGTACTCTAAAGTATTTATTCACGCTGGGCTCTTAAGTGGGAATTTAATGAACCAATATTGTAGTTCCTGGAACTGTGGATTAAATAGAGAAAAAGACAACACATTTCTATTAACACTACCTGAGTTTGTCTTATCTTGAAAATCAGGATTCATATTCTGTAAGTAACATGTGAAAAGACTGCGCTTTATATGGAAAGGCAATTGAAAGTGAGAAGGCTATTTTATACACATGTTCATTGCTTCAAAGGTGTGCATAAAAGGTTAATATATGCAAAAAATCCAGATATTGCTAGTAGTATACATGATATTATGTAATATTTATTTTAAATCAAGCAAAGTCAGTTGCTTGAGGAAGGGAAATTTGTTAATATTTTAACTTTTTGTGTGTGTTTTAATTTCATTTTTTCTCTTTAGAAATCCTGAATATATCTAAAGAAGGAATAGTTTATAGCAGTTTTCACTGTTACATGAGTGACACCACCATTGATTACCACCATAGCAGCATGCCAGAAGGTAAGAGAACACAATTCAAGTCTAGAAACTACTGTCTACAAGGTGTGTTTCCTAAAAAGTTTAGTACATATCAATTCCATTTTAGATGCTATGGGAGAGCTCTTTGTTTATAGGAGGCTATTCTAATAGGGTCATTTTTGGTTATAAATAACACCATCATGCTCGAATTACCACAGAAAAATAGCTTATGGAAAGAATACTTGTACAAAACAAAACAAAGCAAAACAACAACAACAACAACAAAAAGAATCCCAGCTCCAGGAGTTAAAGAACTGGACAGCTCCAGACCCCAAAGCTCTCCTTCCTCCCACTTTTTTCTCCTCACCTCTTTCTTCTCTGTTCTTCTTCTCATCTTCCTCCTTCTTCTGTCTTTCTCTTTCTCCCACTCACTCTTCTATTCCCTATGGTCAAGAACACTGGGCTACACAGCACAGTTCCCACTCAACAAATATGGCTGGCAGGGGGAGTGTCTGCGGAGACTTCAAATGGGAAGGGCAGCCTAAAGAATGTCATCCATGCCTGGTAAGTACTTTTGTCCCTGTAAATACATCAAAAGTAATCTCACTATAGCATTATTCGTCTACCATATATACAACTATCACCAAGCCTGGTATTTAAAAATATGTGTCTTCCAAACAATCTAAAAGTTATGAGTTTAATTTTTTTAAAAAAACTTAATCTCATTTATGATTTAATAACTAGGTTTGTGAGGTTGTTAATATGATCCTAGCTCAAAGAAAAGGAACTTGGCCTTTTTAGTAGCATGTTTAACTATCTTAGATAAATGTGGCAGGTTTTCCGCTTTTGAAGGTGTTCAAAAGGTTGTGTAGTACTAAAATCTACCTCAAACACTGCGTTCGGAGAGACTGAGGTTTGAAAAATGATAAATTAAATTCCAAGATTCACACAAGAATGGGGTTCTTTTGCAGGAAAAGGGTGAGATAGTAAATAGTTTTATGCCAAGAAAAAGTGTTGCTATGGTCTGTACTAATCTGTGTTTCATCTCAAGATGAAAAGGGGAAAGAAATCACAGCTGAGAAAGCTATGAAGCATCCTGAGACAGAATGTTGTTGGAGCACTTATAATTGATGAAAATGTCCCCTGGATAAGTCTTTTATATGTGATTGGTGCACCACAACTGGACAAGCAGGAAAATAAGCTATCACGTCGTGAAAGATGGGTGGACATTTTCCGACGTTTAACTCAGGCTCTATATAGCCTCGGAATCTCGCATTAATTTTTTTTCTTTTCTAAAATATTCCTTGTGGTAATATATGTGAGAATTGCTCAAAGCTTTTTAAAAAAGTTTCTTTTGAGATTTTAATCCAGCAACTGAGGATTTTGTGGTTTCCCAGGTAACTAAAGACTCTAAAATTCTAATTATTATGAATGTGCAAAAAGAATGTGACTTTAATTTGACAAATAGTGTATGTGCCCAATACTGTGATTAGTGGAGATATAATAAAAAACATGACCATCGGGGAATTTCTGTTAAAGAACAATAACAGTAAACATGAGTGAGTCCCATACCAGAGGAAAAACAAAGTACTGCGGTGGACAGTGTTGTCAAAAAAAAAAAACGCTTCTGTCTTTCCTCCCAATCATGATAAAGTACACATCCTCCCCTGTTAAAGTTCATTGTGGCTGTATGACTTACATTAAGCAATGATTTGGAGTGGAGGTGATGTGAATTATTTCTGTAAAATCTTTAGAAACCAGGATACAAGTTACCAAGCTTTTTGTTTTTCCCTTTCCATTGGCTCTGACATCATTCCCAAGGACACCTGATCTGAAAGCCCGGGTCCTGGAGATCAGGGGGCGAGGCAGGCCAGGGCTCTCTGCAGGCCTGTGATAAACATGGAACATAAGCAAGAAATATACATGTAATACACTAAGCCCCTGAGATCTGAGGTTTGTTCATTTGCTATATCAGCACCCGGTCCATCTAGATTTGTGTGGGTGCTGAGTGGGGCATAGAGAAAGTACGCCTAATACAAACAGAGGAGCAAAAACTGTTTCACTGTATATTGTGCACACATGTACAAGTTACTTCCACAAAAATCTTTTCACCTACTCAGTTGTAAACTAGCATAAAGTATCTGTTCAGTAAACACTGATTTAAGTTGGGCGGGCCCACAATAAAACTGTAGCTCTAGAAATTCAACTTCGCCGCTCTTGGAAGGGCCTGTTAACCAGAATACCAGTCCTAGACAAACCCTGCCCAGCTCTGTCACACTACACCAGTGGGGAAATTCACATGAGGTTCCTTACTTAAGTGGTGTCAGAGCCTTTGTCAGCTAAACTGGAATGATAATAATTACATGAAAATACCTTTGTTCAAAATAGGTAATCAACAAAATGTTATTTTTCTCCCAGATTCATTGTCCTCTCCTTTTTTTCACATTCCAGTGCTGATGAACTCTAAACTAGATGTGGAAACCAAGATGTTAATTTGCTTCTACAACATTGGAACTCAAGGCTGTTCCAAAAATGGAAAACATGACCGCCTGTCATAAAATTGACACACATCCAGTATCTGTCCCAATAAAATAAGTAACAACTGATTCAATATTGGTAAAATAAAATATTTTGTTGCAAATTTGACTTCAAAGTTACCTTGAGAGTTTCCATTCTGAAATTACCAAGTGTCTTGCCTTGAAACCTCTAAATTTGTTGTTTCCCTTTTAACAATACTCCAGCCTTCTGAGTGGTCAAAAATGCCAACCACAGACTTAGGTCAAATTTAATTCTATGTACTACTTCAGACAATTGGAAATTTACAGGAATTTTGCATGATTAATCCAAAGAACTTGATAAAGTCTATGTCGAAAAACATGGGTAAAAAGTATTCAACTAAATAAAGGCATTCTGTAGTTGCATTTCACCTCTGACAAACTCAGGTATCCCTCTACACATAAAACAAATGGAAGAAACAGGCTGAATCTTTGTAAATTCTTTACATCACCTTCCTGTTTGTTGATCAAAAACAAAAAAACAAAAATGGCTGTCAGTGTCTCTAATGTGTGCCTGAGAGGAATCAGGAAGTTCTCGATAACATTTGTTTAGTAAATCTAACTGACGCCCATTTTGAGATGTGCTGGTCAGTTTGTGTGTAAAATATGTAAAAAAGGACAGCATTTAGGTTTTCCTCAACTGGAATCCACAGGCTCAGGCTCTTCCCACATAATTTGGATAAGCCCAAGATGAGCGGCCACACTGCTCTGATTCATTTCACTTTAACAGAACCCCTGGGGATTGACTCAGTGCAACTGACTGGTTTCTTGCTATATTAAATTGTCCCTAATCTGATTGGCTACATCATAATAGTACAGATTTATAGACTATTTATCACAGTATGATCCTACATTTGGTTTTCTGAAAATTGAGGCAAGGTTGCTATTTTCTTAAAGCTTTGATTTCTAATTTCAAAATTTGAGGATATGGCCATCACCAGCAAATGTCCTTAGGGTGCAAAAATGGAAAAAGAGGCTACTTCACCACCGAAACAATGATGTATGTTGTTCGGCTTTTAAATTCTTAAGTCCTCTTTACAGCAATTTTTAACCCTACTTTTGGAGTGTGTGTGTGTGTGTCTTGTACACACAGAGCTTTGGGCCTTGTTTACACTTAGCACAGTAGCTTCATTTACAGGGGACATTATCTGGGCATCAGTGTTTCTTTTCATGACTCACCATGTGTCCCATTGCTATAGATGCAGATTACAGTGCGAGAGCTGAAGTAGGAATAGCCTTCTCATCCTAGACTCTCAGACCTCCTCACTTCACAGGGCACCATTAGTTTACCTTCTCCAAGCTTATTTCAGCATTTTGGCAGATGTTTTATGAATGTTGTAACTGCATTCAAAAATGAAGAAACATCCTAATATTAAGACTTACTAAATATTGTTGCCATGAGCCTAAGACATCTCTGTACATATTGGAAGAAACTATTCTCCAAAGGGAATGGTTAGGAGTTCAAAGAGAATAAATCACTATTGTAATAATCATAAAAAAGCAATTGCATGCTAATATTAGATATTCTCTGGGTAACCAGGTGCTAATAATTTTACTCTATTAATGAAGTCGTAAAGTCATATTGGTCAACACATTTGGATGGCATTTGCTTCAGCATTAGGAAAGCTTGATGTCTTCCTTTTACACTCGAGTTGTTATCTTAGCCCTATTATTGAGAGATTGTAATTCTTAATTTTAGGGTAATTTACAATGTCATCTATAACACTAGACACAAATGGGACATTAGCTAAGGATGGAGTCAAGGATAGTCATGCCTTGCTATGCCCTATTACGGCGAAGAAAGGACCAGGCCTGTGGCACACAGTTAACGCCCTGCCTCTCCCAAGTCCTCCTCACCTCACAAACTCCAGATCATGAGGACTATGCAGAGACATGCAGGTGCAGAAGTCTAAACTGTTCACATCAAGTGCAAAGACTCTAAAGCATTATTTTTCCACAGTGTTAAAGAAATCAGTTCCTTTAGAAGTTTACATACTCCTAACTTTTCATTATATATCACACCTAATATATAATATATACATAATTTTTAAAGACCTCTAACTAAAGCTTTTTAGTTCCATAATTTAACAGATACTTAAAGCAACAGTATTTTTCAAATCTGAGTCATTTCTATTTTGATTTTTACAAAAATCCCAGATTGATAAAGGACTGATAAGGATGGGATTGCTGGAGTATGTAATCCCTACATTATCTTCAAACCAAAGCAAGTAGAAGTTCTATTAGTTGGTAGACACATCCAAGAAAGCTCTACTGGTCTATTTCTCATAAAGGAAGAGAACAACAAAGTTAAGTTCCTGATATTCCAATTTATCCTGACCCTTTCCTGGTACTAGACACAGAAAGGACTAAGAATTGGCTATACCTACCTTAGTGATCCTCAGCCCTGGCTACATAGTAGAATCATCAAGGATGCTTTTAAAAGACATTGATGTTTGAACCCCACGCTAGGTGACCCAAATCAAAACTTTGGTGGGACACTTGAACTCTTAAGCAATTCTAAAGTTCAGCTAAGGTTGAGAACCTGATGTATTTATTTGTTGTGATGTGAGAAGCAAGAAAGCCACTCCAGACCAAAAGTATCCTTTTCACGAACTTGCTATAGTAGTTGATACTCCATTGTTAAAACCATTCAATATATGTCTATTATGGGCTGTGCTGTCCAATAAATACAGTAGCCATGAGCCTGCCACGTGGACCACTGAGTACTTGAAATGTGGCTAGTCAAAACTGAGATGTGCTCTAAGAGTAAAATATACATCATATTTCAAGGTTCTAGTAGGAAATAAAGAATGCAAAAATACCACAATAATTTTAAAGTTGATTACATATTGAAATGATATTTTGAATGTGGATGAAATATATATTAATGAAATTAATTTCACTTTTTATCGTATCTGATAGACATTCACATATGTGACTCACTTTATATTTTTATTGCAAATTATTATGCTAGGAAAATTATTTTGATGTGCTGAAGGCAGTAAGTTGGGAAATTTATACTGATTTGTCTATAGATTAGCCTATTTAAACCTGTTCATTTCATTATCACAGAGCAGAATAAGAAGGTTTGAGAATATGGAACTATGACAAGTGAATGCTGTTGTTGAAAAGACTAAAAGTGTCCAGGTGATGGAATGTGTCTTTAGTTTGGGACACGGCTGTCACGTCGAGCCTTGGCAGCCAGTGACATGAACTAGATAAACTCTGCCTGCTTCACTGCTGAGAGTCATTCTTGGCCCTGTTGTCTTCTGTTAATCTTAAGCAATGTTTTGAAAACAAATCTTCCTCTTTTTAGGATATCATTGTGGAATGACTATGAGCCTTTTTGCTTTTGCAAATTTTGGCTTTTGTTTCAGCTCTTATACGACAACTTGCCCATATAATCTTGAGAGAGTTGCTTCCTCCCCCTGATCCCATGTTTTTTCATCTATAAAGTGGAGATAATAAGATTGCTCCCAAGGTTAATTAAATGTTGTCTTATGCAAAATAAAACCCAGTTGGGTGCCTGCCATATAGCAGAGTTTGGTCAATGGTTGTCATTCTTTCTCCTCCTTCTCCACATGGAGAACACCTATTTATCCTTCATAGTTCAAATTAAAATTCACCTTTTGAGAAAAAGAAACCCTCATTCACTGACAGTGGGAATGTGAAGTGGTACAGCCACTATGGAAAACAATATGGAGGTTCCTCAAAAAATTAAGAATAGGTTTATCATATGACCCAGCATCTCCTCTTCTGGGTATCTACCCAAAGTGTTTGAAAATTTATTTGTAAAGATATATATACACTTATGTTTATGCAGCATTATTCACTGTGGCCTAGACATAGAAATGACTAACATGTTCTTTGATAGAAGATTTGATAAAGAAGTTGCAGTACTAAAGTGTAATACTACCCAGCCATAAGAAAAGATAAAATAGTGCCATTTGGGAAAACATGGATGGATCTTGAGAATATCATGCTAGGTGAAATAAGAGAGACAGAGAAACCCTAGAACCATATGATTTCACTCATATATGGGATATAAAACTGAAAGCAACAAAAGAACAAAAATGACAAACAAAAGCTCAAAGACACAGACGACAGTATAGTGGTTACCAGAGGGAAAAGGGGGTAAGGCAAGGCAATAAGGGGTGAAGTGGGTCAAATATATGGTGACAGAAGGAGACTTTACTTTGGGTGGTCAACATATAATGCAATATGCAGATAATGTATTAGAGAATTATACACTTGAAACCTATGTAATTTTATTACCAATGTCATCCCAATAAATTTAATTAAAAATTTTTTAAAGTCTCCTTCATTGGAAAAGCCATAGATGTGCAGTTTGCCTTCTGTTTTCCATAGAACATTGTCTACTCTTACATATTTGGTGGCATATTTGTTTCCCCAACTAGATTATTGTGAGCTTCTTGAAGTCAGAGCTTTTCTCATGTTTTGTAACCCCAGAATGTAGGTAGAACATAGAACACAGCAGGTGCTCAAGATTTGCTGGCTGGCTGGATGGATGGGTGGAAAGTAGAATGGAAGGATGAGGAGACAGAATTTATAATTCCACCTTTGAATTCTTTGGGGTTGCAGTCCAAAAGAAAAAAATAAATAATTCAAAATATACTAGTATATTAATAAGTTAAACAAAGGGGAGAATAACATCTGTTTTTGTGTTTCTCTGGCCTGGGCCAGCCATCTGGCAGAGTTCATAAAATCCTGAACTATCAATGCTGGAGAAACATAGGAAAGCAAATACCCCTAGTGATACCCAGCATGGCATCGCTCTATAGCTTTACATGAAAAACAATCAGGGAAGCCACTACCTGTCCTATCTCTAAGCCTTGCCTTTGTCTTCTAAGCACTGACTCCACTCCAAAATATATTAATCTCCAAGTCTTTTCCTAGCCAATCCTATCCACTATCGGCCTCTACACCATTGCTCATGCATGTGTTCTAACTCAAGTGTTCCTTCTCTTCCTTCCCCAACTCCCCTATCCCTGCCCTCAACTTGAGCATTGGTAAATCCCTGCTCTTTAAATTATAATTTAATGCTACATCTACTGGCTTCTCTTAGCAGACTAATGTAAATTATCTCTAAAAGTTCTGTTCTCACACAGTACATTGCTTGAGGTTACAAACAGCAATTATAAGCTCTTCTTGATCCATCAGTTATTTGTTTGTTGAGCGCTCTAGAATATAAGTTCCTGGATGGGGAAACTACATTCTATTGACTATACCCATTGTGATGCCTGGGTCAGGGGCTTGCACTATAGACATTAAATTTT
Source organism: Mormoops blainvillei (assembly GCA_004026545.1). Classification (NCBI taxonomy): domain Eukaryota; kingdom Metazoa; phylum Chordata; class Mammalia; order Chiroptera; family Mormoopidae; genus Mormoops; species Mormoops blainvillei. The sequence continues at coordinate 24,191 of PVJD01008245.1, read as the reverse complement.
GTAGTAGGACCAATTTCAATCCCTAGGATAAAATAGACAGTATAGTTTTCTAGAGGTTTTGAACTTTTCATGTTTACAGGGATTAATTCTGATTCTATTTATAGAAGATATTAATTATGTGAGTCTAATACATCATACCATCTGAATTTTTTCCAAAAACAGAAGAAATCTAAGTTCCCTTGAACAAAAAGAATGTAACCTGGACTGCAAGTATCTTGCAGGCAGTGGTCATCACTGAACATGTGTGACTTGTGGGCAAAGGTAGAACTGTTACCTAGAGCAAGATCTGGTAAAGATGTTAAGGTGTACAAAGAAATATTTTAATATCCTACAAAATAATTGTTTTAAGGTAATTATTCAAAATTTACCTGTGAGGTACAGGTAAATGAATTGTTTCAATAAAAGATTGAATCTCTTTCAGTTTAAAATATAAGGAACATATTATAAACACATAATTTTTATTTATTTGTAGTTGTTTTTCATTTCAGTATTTATTAATTCCTAATCAGACAGCATTAGCCAAATCTCACTCAGGATAGAGGAGACTATAGAAATAAAATTTTAAAATTTCATTCTAAGTAAATAGCATTATACTATGCATTGTTCAGTCATAAAATTTCATCTCATACAATTACCAGGTGACTTTCATATATATGTTGTAAATCAGTAAAACTGAGTTTAATGGCATCAGTTATTTTTCTCATTTACCTCAAAGATGTTTTCTTTCTCTTTTTTTCTGTTTCTGTCTGCCTGTTTGCTTATTCTGTTGTTTAGAATCAATTGTTGATGCATATGTATTTATTGCCATTTTGTCGTTCATATTTTTTATCTTGTTATTCTTAAAGAAAACCCATTAACATTTCATATACTATTTTTTATTGTGTTCTCCTTAAAGAAAACCCTTTAACATTTTATATACTACTGGTTCAGTGGTGCTGAACTCCTTTACCTTTTTCTTGCCTGGGAAACTCTTTACCTGTCCTTTGTTTCTAAATGATAGCTTTGCTGGGTAAAGTAATCTTGGTTTTAGGTCCTTGCTTTTTATCACTTTGAATATTTCTTGCCAATCCCTTCTAGCTTGCATGTTTCTTTTGAGAAATCAGCTGACAGTCTTATGGGGGTGCCCTTATAGGTAAGTAATGGCTTTTCTCTTCCTGCCTTTAAGACTCTCTCTTTGTCTTTTAATTTTAATGATGATGTATCTTGGTGTGGTCTTTGAAGTCATCTCCTTGGGACTGTCTGTACTTCCTGGACTCGCATGCCTACTTCCTTCAGCAAGTTAGGGAAGTTTTCTTTCATTATTGCTTTTTAAATAGGTTTCCAGTTTCTTGTTCTCTGTCTTCTTCTTCTGAGGTTTAAAGTTGTCCTTTAAACTCCTTACACTATCCTCAATATTTTGGATTCTTTTATCTTGCTGTACTGATTACTTGTTTCTTATGTTTCCTTATATTCCAAACTGCTGATTTCATTCTCAGATTCATTCACTCTCTTTTGATTCCTTGTAAATTGTTCATTATTTCAATTAATGTATCCTTTGTTTCTGACTGGGTTTTTTTTTCATGCTATTGAGATCCTAAGTTCCTTGAGTATCCTTATAACCAGTTTTTAACTCTGCATCTAGTAGTTTGCTTGTCTCCATTTAGTTTAGGTCTTTTTCTGGAGTTTTGTTCTGTTCTTTCATCTGGGCCATGTTTCTTTGTATTCTCATTTTGACAGCCTCCCTGTGTTTGTTTCTATGTATTAGGTAGAACTGCTATATTGTCAGGCTTGGTAGGGTGGCCTAATGTAGTAGGTGTCCTGTAGAGTCCAGTAGTTTCCCAAGCTGATGCTCAAGGTGTAACCACCATGTGAGCTGTGTATAGCCTCCTCTTGTGGTTTAGCCTTGATTGCTGTTGGCACGTCCAAGAGCAGCTACCAACTGTATTCTGTCCTGGGTCATACAGCGTAAGCTACAAAGTGATCTGCAGGTGCTGTTACTTGTGTTGGGCTTGGAGGTGCCCAGGTGAGGTCGATCTATGAATCAAGGCTGGCTGCTGCTAGTGCCAGGCCTGGATCAATTTAGTGAGAGGTATGGGACTTGCTGAAGCCAGATGCTGCTTGCTTGAGAGAATTCATGAAAATCTGAGGCATGGGCAAAGACAAGCCATTCACATGGAGAAGCCACAGGAAACAGCTTGGGTGGGCCCAAATGTTGGTCAGGGCAGAACTTCAGGGAATCACCAGCATGGGGCAAACAGTATGAGGGAGGTTGATGGAGTCTCAGTGGTTCTGTCAGGGTAGTGCTCAGAAAAGGAACAGTGGCCTCTGCCAACATTTCCCTCTGGGAGAAAGCTGTGCCCCAGCTCTCGCCCTGATGCCAGACAATGCAGTTTCTCCCCATATTTCTCTGATGCCTTTTAATCTGCTTCTGCCATACTGGAGCTCAGAGGGACTGAGTCCAAGTAAGTCTGTGTCTGTACACAGGCCATTTAAGAGGAACTACCTGAGGCTCCAGTAGTTTCTGTCTTCTACAGCCTCAACCCTTACTGGTTTTATTTTTATTTTTTTTTATTTTTATTGAGTATGCTATTACAGTTGTCCCATTTTCCCCCCCTTTTCCCCCTCTGCCCTGTACCCCATCCCAATATCCCCACACCTCTTAGTCCATGTCCATGGGCTGCACACACCAGTTCTTTGGCTTCTTAATTTCCCATACTACTCCCAGCCTCCCCTGTCCAATTTTTTTTTTTTTTTTTTTTTACTTCCAGAAGTTATGGGGTCTTATCTTCCTGGCACTGGAACCCTGGACTGGGGAGCTTAGTGTGTGGCTGGGACCCCTTGCTCTGGAGATACCCCTTCTGATTTTTATCTACCACACATGGGTGTGGGATGAGCCTGTTCCACATCTCTGCCCTTCCTACCAGTCTCAATGTGGTTTTCTCTTTGATTCTGTAGTTTATTTCTTCCTTAATTTCATAGTAGTAAGACTTCCATTCAGCTTGATTTCTGATGGTTCTGAATGATGGCTATTCTATAGTTTAGTTGTAATTTTTGATGTGATTGTGTGAGGAGGTGAGTCGTTTTCCCTACACCACCATCTTGACTGAGATGTCTTCTTGTTACTTGTAAATTGAGCTACAAGGCTGCTGGCCAGGCTCTCCAATTCAATCATAGTCAGGAGCCAAAGATATATTCAAAGCTTAAAACCCTCAATCTATTAATCTAAAGTGTGATCGCATAATTATTTGATTCTGTAACAGTGAGTTTGAATGCCTACTGAGATCATTCATTCCTACTTTCCCCAGTTCTTCCACCAAATTACTGAGGAATCTTGGCATGTTACTATGCTTCTCTAATGTATTAAATTCCTCAAGTATAAAATAGTAATGATAATAGTATTTACCTCTTAGAGTTGTTGTGAAGATTAGATAAGGTAATTGTCTATGACATAGATGAAAATTGATGTTCAATAAATATTAGATACTGTGTCACCAAATAGAGAAAGAAAAATGAAGAGGGAAAAAAAGGCCAAGTTTTAGATGTGTTCCCACCTAAGAGAACATCATATAAACCTCAAAGTGAAAAACCAAGCAGAGGCACCCAGTGGAAAGGGTATTCAGCGTCAGTCAGTTCTGGATCTGAATTCTAGATTCAAAATTTACCAGCTGTATGATATTAAACAGATTGCTTAATTTCCTGAGACTCTATTTCCTTTTCTATACAAAGGAGTTAATAACAAATTCCCCAGAGATTTGAGGATTCAGGGAGATACTATACATAACACTTCAAAATTTAATAAATGGGGAAAAAACATTAACAGCGGTAAATTAGTGCAGCATTTGTGTGTAGATTTGCCTGAAATAGCTGTGGATATGAAAGATATTCTGTTTATGTAGCAATTCTTCCTCAAATACAGGTGAAAACAGGTAGACTTGTACCACCAGTCTACTTTAATCTCCTGGATAAGCAACATCTGCATACCTTATCATCACTGTTTGCGATGGGACTGTGTTTACCTGGTGAATTTTTTATACAAGACATCAATAAAGGCAGAGTGCTTCGAAGACCTGATTGCACCATGAACAGTCATCAGGGAAAAGCCTGGTGGGCTAGCTGGGTAGCCAGGATGCTGCACAGGGGTCAGTGTTGGCCAGAGCCAGATTTTAACAAACCATGTTTTAATGCTTCATTGTGATGCAGTTTTTGACAGAGGCAGATTAAGGTCGGTTGAGGCCCCGGGTGCAGAAGAAAATATTGGGCCCCTTAAAAAAGAGGGAGAGACAGGGAAAATAAAAATACATGCCTTCAGAAGTTGGGGCACAGGGAGCACGCCTGGCGTGCCTGCCGTTACATCCATCTCTGTTTTTGAAATGTTTTTTCTAAAGCACTCACAGGCATTCCAAGACCGCTGAAGAATAGCTGGAAGCTGTGTCCACTGGCTCCCAGACCTGCACCAGTCTTACAGCTAAACTATAGAGCAATCAATTCAAAACTCCAGCTCAGTGTGAGTAAGAATGTGTGTGGCGAGCTTGTCCACACGCAAGTGTGTGGGCGCATGTGAAAGTGCGGCCTCGGCTCTACGGGCAGAGCAGCTGCCACTGCTGCTGCCCAGCCCAGTGCCTCTGGCTGTGCAGAGTTGGGGTGGGAGCCATTTTAAGGAATTTAAAATATCTCACCTGGGCAAAAGCCTCTGGAGATCCCACACCGGAGTGCCCAGACTTGTCTTATTGTACTCTGCCCCCAGAGAGCCGGGCAACCCCACCACTGCTGCTAGGAGCCAGGGTCCTGAGACTGCAGAATGTACTGGGGAGGGAGCTGTCGCCTCCCCAATCCAGGGCACCATGGGAACTCGATTGTAAGAAATTATATGAACAATTATATGCCAAGAAATTGGACAACCTGGGTGAAATGGATAAATTTCTAGAAACATACAATCTTCCAAAGCTGAATCAGGAAGAAGCAGAAAACCTAAATAGACCAATAACAACTAGCAAAATTGAAACAGTAATTAAAAAACAAACAAACAAACAAAAACTACTGACACAAAAAAACCCTGGACCAGATGGCTTCACAGGTGAATTTTACCAAACATTCAAAGAAAAACTAACAAAGATCCTTCACAAACTATTCCAAAAAATTCAAGAAGAGGGAAGACTCCCAAACTCTTTTCATGAGGCCAGTATTATCCTAATTCCAAAATAAGATAAAGACACAACAAAGACAGAAAATTACAGGCCCATATCTCTGATGAACTTAGAAAGGAAAATCCTCAACAAAATACTAGCAAACCAGATCTAACAACACATTAAAAAGATCATCCACCATGATCAAGTGAGATTTATTCCAGGGATGCAAGGATGGTACAGTATTCACAAATCAATAAATGTAATATAGCACATAAACAAAATGAAAGAAAAAAACCACACGATCATATCAATTGATGCAGAAAAAACATCTGATAAAATCCAGTGCCCATTTATGATAAAAATATTCAGCAAAGTAGGAATAGAGGGAACATACCTCAACATAATAAAGGCCATATACGAGAAAATTATAGTCAATATCATATTCAAAGGACAAAAACTATAAGCTTTTGCCTTAAGATCAGGAACAACCCAAGGCTGTCTGCTGTCACCACTATTATTCAACATAGTACTGGAAGTGCTAGCCACAGCAATCACACAAGAAGAAATAAAAGGCATCCAAATTGGAAATGAAATAAAATTGCCATTATTTGCAGATGATATCATAGTCTACATGGAAAAACCTATAGGTTCCACCAAAAAATTACTCGACCTAATAAATGAATTTGGCAAAGTAGTGGGATACAAAATCAATATTTAGAAATCAAATTCATTTTTGTACTCCAACAATGAACTATCAGAAAGAGAAACCAAGAAAAAAAGTCCCATTTAATATATCAGCCACAACAAAAAAGTGAAGTACCTGGGAATAAACTTAACCAAATAGGTAAAAGACCAGTACTCAGAAAACTACAGAACACTGAAGAAAGAAACTGATGAAGTACAAATAAATGGAGGCATATACCCTGTTCAAGGACTCGAAGAATTAACATCATTAAGATGTCCATACTACCCAAAGTAATTTATAGATTCAATGCAATGCCTATTAAAATACCAAGGACATATTTCACAGATATAGAACAACATTTCAAAAATTTAAATGGAACCAAAAAAAGATCCTGAATAGCCTCATCTAAGAAAGAAGAACAAAATTGGAGGGATCACAGAACCTGACATCAAACTGTACTACAAGGCTACTCTAATCAAAACAGTCTGATACTGGCATAGGAATAGACATATAGATCAATGGAACAGAGCAGAGAGCTCAGAAATAAACCCTTGTCCCTTTGGTCAATTAATATTAGATAAAGGGGGTACAGACATGGAATGGAATAAAAATAGCCTCTTTAATAGATGGCATTGGGAGAACTGGACTGCTACATGCAAAAGAAATGAAACTAGACCACCAACTTATACCATACACCGGAATACACTCAAAATGGATAAAAGGTTTTTAAGTTATGATATTGTAAAGGCAGGAAAATTTCAGATATCCTATGTAGCAATATTTTTGCTGATATATATCTTGGGGTAAGATATATATCATAAAGAAAAAAATAAACAAATAGAACTACATCTAATTAAAAAGCTTCTTCACAGTTAAAGAAACCATCCTAAAAATGAAAAGACTATATGGGAGAACATATAGTTCTCCCATAGTAGCCAATGATATATCAGACAAGGGGTTAATCTCCAAAATATATAAAGAACTCACATGATTAAACACCAGGAAGACAAACAATCCAATCAAAAAATGGGCAGAGGCCCTGAATAGATACTTCTCTAAGGATGACATACAGATGGCCATAGACATATGAAAAAATGCACAATATCACTAACCATTAGAGAGATGGAAATTAAAACCACAAGGAGAGATTAACTTCACACCTGTCAGAATGGTTGCCATTAATAAACAAACAAACAAATGAGTGTTGGTGAGGATGTGGAGAAAAGGGAACCCTAGTGCCCTGTTGGTGGGAATGCAGACTGGTGCCACCACTGTGGAAAACAGTATGGAATTTCCTCAAAAAACTAAAAATAGAACTGCTTTATGATCCAGAAATTCCACTGCTGGGAATATACCCTAAGAATCCCAAAACATCAATTCAAAAGAACCTATGCACCCCAATATTCATAGCAGCACTATTTATAATAGTCAAGTGTTGGAAACAGCCTAAGTGCCCATCAGTAGATGAATGGATTAAAAAACTGTGGTTTTTCTACACAATGGAATACTAGCAGAAAGAAAGAAAAAGGAATTACTACCCTTTGCAACGGCATGGATGAAACTGGAGACTATTGTGCTAAGTGAAATAAGCCAACAGGTGAAAGAAAAATACCATATGATATAACTTATAAGAGGAATCTAATGAACAAAATAAACTAATGAGCAAAACAGAACCAGAGACATGGAAACAGGGAACAGACTGACAGGTGCCAGAGGAAAGGGGGTGGGGAGGAATGGTGGAAAGAAGGGAAAGGGAATAAAGAACATGTATGGATGACCCATGGACATGGACAATGAGGTGGGGATGGACTGTAGGAGTAGGGGTAGGGCAGCATGGAAGAGGACAAAGAGGGAAAATTGGGACTACAGTAATAGAATAAACACGAATAAAATTTTTTTAAAAAAAGCACTCATTATTCCTTCCTTCTGTGTACTCTGGGATTCTTTCCTGGCTCCAAAGGCCTTTACCTTGTTCCACCCTTTTAGGTAACCCAAATTATATGATTAGCTTTACATCTCTTTGATTTGTTCAACTCCAAACCTCGGCCACACTAATATACAGTAAATGTTTCTTGAATAATATAAATAATTTATTGAAAATAAAATTAATAATTATGATGGCACAAGAAGTTGGTATAACATCTTTGAAAAACAATGAGTAATTCCTAACAATAAATACTAAAATGTTCATACCTATGATCCTGTAATTTACTTCTATAAAATAGTTCAACAGAGGAAAAAAAAACAAAACCTCTATCAATGATGATATTCTGTTTTGGGCAATATTTTTTTAAAAGTAAATATTTATCAAAGCAGAATGGTTTGAGTAGATTATGGCATCTCATCACAAAGTGATACAATGTCTACTCTAAAATAAATAATTATAAAGATATTATTGCAGTATTTTACAAAACAATATTCATAACAATAGTGACATACAAAATCCCCAATTTTACCATGTTAATGACTACACAAAATACACAGAAGCATGGATAGCTACTGTAAAAGAATTCACATAAATGAAAAGCAGAGGACTGAAATGGGCATTTTCCTTGACAGAAATATTTACTGTTGTTTTATTTTTAACAATCGAAGAGAAAAGAAGAAAGAAATTTATTACTTCTCTTGTTATGCAAAACATTAAATACCAGGAACAAAACATTAAGTACTATTATTGTGTGTTCATCTACCAGGTTATCAAAGAAATCACAGACTTATGTTTTGTAATGATGACTTAGTTCATTGCCTTCCTTCCTTACTAAAGTCCAAGCTTTGGGAGACCCTGTGATTTGTAGGGAATCTGTATGTTTTAGTTAGTGCATTTTTACAAGGCAGTGCACATTGTAAGAGATATGTGATGTGTTTATTCAGTAAAAGGAAGGGAGGCAGATTGCCCAAAACTTGTCATATATACATATATATATGTGTGTGTGTGTGTGTGTGTGTATATATCATACATATATATACAATTATCTGAAAATCTACTACAAATTCATCTTTTTTTAAAAGATTTTATTTATTTTTAGACAGAGGGGAATGGAGGGAGGAAGAGAGGGAGAGAGACATCAGTGTGGTTGCCTCTCACGCACCCACTACTGGGAACCTGGCCTGCAACCCAGGCATGTGTGCTAACTGAGGAATCCAACTGGCACCCCTTTGGTTCTCAGGTCGATGCTCAATCCAGTGACCTATACCAGCTGGGGCCACAAATTTACCTTCTTAATTTCAAGAAAGAAAATACTTTAAGCTGTTGTCATTTACAGATGGTATTTTGCTGAGAGTTGACATTGAGAAGAGGCATTAGATTCCTTAAGTAGAATGGGAAGTGGGAAGAGGCATTAGATTCCTTAAGTAGAATGGGAAGTAAGGGTCAGTAGGAATACCAGAGATATAGTTTGCTTATTTCACCATCAGGTGTATGTCTAGTCTCTTTGATATGAATTTGTTCTCTTAGTAACTCAGTTCTAATATAATGTATAATAAACAAGTCACAATGAAACCATCATTCAAACCAACAAATTCAGAACCCTCAATTACTCAAATAGGTACCATACATCATTTGTGGCATTAAGCTTATAGATAAAAATCAGTTAATATAGAGTGTTCATTGAAAAGAGAGTGTCCTATGGAAAACCTATGACAAATTGATAATCACTCAAATCTTTTACTTCTCTAAATTCACAATAAAAAAGTCATGATTTTTGGCTCTAAAGAAATTTAAGGTCTAGAAATGGTTTCTAGAACAAAGAACGAATACTTTTATTTCACAAATGAACAAATGGAGGATCAAAGAAGTCAATCGATATTCCCAAAATTCAAATAATAGACTCCCGGTCAAGAACACTTTCTCATAAACCATCAGTGAATTCCTGAATGATGTCTCTGAAACATTATAAAATTCAATGTTATGAAGGAAAGGTTTTAGTGTGCTTAAGATAATATATCTATTAAAACAAGGAAAATTCTCCTTCTCTGAGAAAAGAGACAAAATCCACTCAAAGCTCCCTTAAAGCTTTAGAGTCATGCCAATGAACATTTTAAAACAAGGAGTTACAATAAAAATATTTTTTTAAATCTTTACTTAACCAAAAATATAACTTTCCCTCATCATTTTAATTCAATATTTTATTTACATGGGATTTCTTTTGGGAATTTTAAGCCTTAGTATAGAGCCTGTTCCCAATGTCTATCTGTACTGTTACATGTAGTAAAGAAAATGAGAGACTTCCAACCAAGATGGAGGTATAGATCGATACACTTTGCTTCCTCTCACAACCAAAAGGACAACAACAAATTTAAAAACAAAAAACAACCAGAACTGCCAGAAAATTGAACTGTATAGAAGTCTGACAACCAAAGAGTTAAAGAAACATTCATACAGACTGGTAGGAGGGGCAGAGACAAGCAGCCAGGGCAGAGAGGATGTGTGGAAAGGTGGCAGCTGGAGGTCCAGGTGGTCTCACATTCGCCTGTAGATAACTGAGAGGAACAGCTGGGGAGTGAGATAAACCTCACAACCCAGGGTTCCAGAGCTGGAAAAGAAGGCCTCAACACCTCTGGTTGTAAAAATCTGTGGGGATTGTGGTGTCAGGAGAAATTCCAAACCTCACAGGAGAGGTCATTGGAGAGACCCACAGGGTCCTAGAATGTACATAAACCCACCCACCCAGGAATCAGCACCAGAAGGGCCCAATTTGCTTGTGGGTAGCAGGGACATGACTAACAGTGGGGCAAGAGCCAAGCAAAAAACATTGTTCCCTCTCTGACCCCTCCCCAACATACAATGTCACAACCTAGTGATGTGGGTTGCCCTGCGCTGGTGAATACCTAAGGTTCTGACCTTTACAACATAACAATCTTGACGAGACTAAGAAATATGGCTCAAATGAAAGAACAGATCAAAACTCCAGAGAAAGAACTTAGCGACAAGGAGATAGCCAACAATCAGATGTAGAATTAAAACACTGGTAATGAGGATACTCACAGAAATGATTGAATACAGATGCAAAATAGAGGAAGAAGTTAAGGCTCTGCAAAGTAAAATAAAGCAAAATATTGAGGGAACCAAGAGTGAAGGGAAGGAAACTGGGACTCAAGTCAATGATTTGGAACTGAAGGAAGAAATAAATATTCAACTAGAACAGAATGAAGAAACAAGAATTCAAAAAAAAATGAGGAGAGGCTCTGGGATAACTTTAAACGTTCCAACATCTGAATCACAGGGGTGCCAGAAGGAGAAGAGGAAGCGCAAGAAATTGAAAACTTATTTGAAAAAATAAGGAAAGAAAACTTCACAAGTCTGGCAAAGGAAATATATTTGCAAGTCCAGGAACTCAGAGAGTTCTAAACAAATTGGACCCAAGGAGGAACACACCAAGACACATCATAACTACATTGCCCAAGATTAAAGAGAAGGAGAGAATCTTAAAAGCAGCAAGAGACAAGGAGAGAGTTACCTACAAAGGATTTCCCATAAGACTTTCATCTGATTTCTCAAAAGAAACCTTACAGGCAAGAAGGGGCTCGAAAGAATTATTCAAAGTCATGAAAGGCAAGGACCTACACCCAAGAATACTCTATCTGGCAAAGCTATCATTAGAATGGAAGGGCAGATAAAGTGCTTCCCAGATAAAGTAAAGTTAAAGGAGTTCATCATCACCAAGCCCTTACTACATGAAATGTTAAAGGGACTTACCTAAGAAAAATGAGATAATCAAAAATATGAACAGTAAAATGATAACAAACTCACAACTATCAATAACTGAACCTAGAAAACAAAAACAAACTAATCAAACCACTAGAACAGGAACAGAATCACAGAAATGGAGATCATATGGATGGTTATCAGTGTGTAGGGGTCGGGGAAGACTATGGGGAAAGGCACAGGGAATAAGAAGCATAATTAGTAGGTACAAAATAGACCAGGGGAGGTTGAGAATAGTATAGGAAATGGAGAAGCCAAAGATAAAGATAAAGATAAAGATAAAGATAAAGATGATAAAGATAAAAAGAACTTATATGTATGACCCATAGACATGAACTAAAATGGGGGAATGCTGGAGGGTGGGGAGGGGGTGAAGGGTGGAGGGGGATAAAAGGAGAAAAAAATGGGACAACTGTAATAGCATAATCAATAAAATATACTTAAAAAAGAAAATGAAAAGCTGATTTCAAAAAATAAGGCAATTTCACAAGTATCACATATCTTAAAACCTCCGTGTCTGAGCACATAAAATAAAACTGATTTCTATGTAATTTTTCAAGCAATGAACTTTGAAAGGCATCCTTCTACTATACAAATTCCTTGATTTCTAGTGGTCAGTGTTTGATTGAAAATAGTACATATTGTGTAATTTACAAACTAAGGATGTAGTTAACTCATTTCAAAATATTACTTTGAACACATATGCTTAGAATCATTTCTGATGTTCAAAGAAATAATATCCATGTGGAACTTGGGTACATATTTCTCTACTAACAGAATAATTTGCCACAATCAATTACAGAGCACATATTTAATGTAATACAACCTTTGAAATTTTCAGACAGTTAAACTAGTTTTCCTTGTCAATTGCGAAGTCGTGAGGTACAGGAACACTTAAGACAAATTAAACTTTATGACTCTTTCATCTTGTTAAAGAGAACTAAAGGACAACTTCCCCGATGAGACTTTTACATTTAAAATGATGAAGGACAGCTAAAGATAAACGATTCTCAGAAAGGAGGGTGTACGACAGTGAAAATATTTGAATTCTTATGTGTTAGGCAGTTAGACAGACATGATCAGAGGAAGGATGATGGGCCAGGTTCAGAAGGTCACCAGCGTGGATAGCCTCCAGTGCCTAGCAATGGGCAAAACTGGGAAAACAAGGACCCCACCCTCAGGCTGACCTTTTCCCCCTAGCATATCTCTGGTCATCTGGTTTAGAACCTCCTGACCTTTCATAGCACTGGGCATGTTTTTCAGATTCTCCCCTGACTTTTTCTCACCTGGCATGTTGTTAATCAGGCAGGTCAGACCCTCTTAGAGGGGGAACAAACGAGGAGGCCGGAGAACAGTCCTTAAGCATTAAGCCCCCAGGACAATGAGGTTCTGACCCACATCAATTACATCGAGGCCTCAGGTGCGTTTCTGCAAAACCAGACGAGCAATGCCATGGCTGACCTCAGGACCAGCTGCATTGACTAATGATCCCCTGCTCTGGCTGTTACCAATCAGTGGAGACCATGACCCCAAAAGGACACACATGGAAGGCCGATGAATATTCTATTGGTATTCTCCTCTGAGACCGTCCCTAAAACCTCCACCCTTAAAAGCCCTTAAGATGGAGGCCCAGCCTGCTCTTTCCTCCGAGGAACCTGCCCTTACCTTTTCCCCTCCTTGCCTTCCCTCCAGGTGTGTTACCATTACCTTCCTCTCTCCTAAGCCCCAAAGGCACTTCTTTTGCCCTGTGTCTTATTCCCTCAGCCCATTTCTTCTACCATTCATTTCTTCTACTTCTGTGACTTGTGAAATAAACTCTCTCTTATAGTTTGTGTCTTAGCTGTAAATTCTTTCCAAGCCAGAACTCAAGTACTGAGGTTTCTGAACAAATGTCTGGTTTGACCCCAACCTCTAACACTTGGTGTTGGTCACCACCAACACTTATATCTTTCTCTATAAATACGATTACAACTATTTTTCAGATAATTTGTATGTCTTAATTATCTATTCTAAGAGATCTTTGATCAAATCCCCCTTTATAGGCCTGAAAGTCTTTATCACAATATACTTGATAATATTTCTTCTTATTTGGGGGAAGAAAAGAGATGGAAATATTTTATGATTATTAACAATTATTCCCAATTCACATAAAGATCTGTACTTTTCTTCTAAAGACATATTTCATATACCTAGGATAATGGACAAGTTAATAGTCGCAAAATCTTTGTGCAAAATTGATATTAAAAATTTCTACCAGTTTGTAGTTAAGGTAATTATTGAAAGGAAAGAGTAACTTTCTCATTGAACTTTCATCATATGAGATAATGTCTGTGGTTGGACATCAACACTGCCAATCATTTCTATGACAAAAATTTAAAGAAAGGTCCAACATTCCTTCTTTCTTTTGAAACAGCAAACCCCTTCATATGCACTCTCCCCCAAAAAAGAGAGTTCCAACTGTCACATTTTAGATAACTAAAACCAGCTTGGCAATATTGAAAGCTGCACAGTATATTTTAATGCATTAAATTTTTAAAAATTAGTAAAAATGAATTTGATCTCCTGGTCTTTTTTATTTAAAATTTTTGCTTCATTGCTTATATTACAAAAAACAGCAACTACAAAAATGATACAAAACAAAACAAAAAGAAAACTTAAAATCAAGTCTAGTCAGGGAGAGAGTCATTCTGATTTTGAATACTACCTACTGTATTCTCTTACTTTCATTCTGAATAGACTCTAGAAGAAAAATAATTGGATAACTGCTCCAGACTCTTCTAAACTTTTGAGGTTATCCCAGTGTTAGGATCATACTCCCGAATAGGATAGATTAATTCAGCACTAACCTATTAAATTCACCTAGACAGCTCTTTAGAGATCCCACCAATGTCCCAGCCTTCTACTTTAGCAGCTATTTTGAGGTTTTTTCTTGCCATTTACTGTCAACCTTTATGTTAGGTTTAATTTGATCCCCAAATGATGAAGCACACCAGGTAGATTCTCCTGGCCTGAAAGAGGTAGGGCTGGCTTGGTAGTCCAAAATTTCCTGAATCTCTAACAAAGAAACTGGAAACTATGTCCTTGACCAATTTGCAAAGTCTTTTCTACATCTAGCCACTTTATGCTATTCCTTTCCTACTAAGTGCCCTTATTCCACTACCTAGTTCCCATAATCAGACCACTCCTTCAAGTGTCAATTCCCATCACACCTCTTCCTAATCTCTCCAGCTCATGTGGCTTCTTTCAGTTCTGCTATCCTGTTGTACTCACAGTAAGTACTTTTACTAAATTTATTGCTGGCTTTATCATGTTCTTATTTTTTTTCCTTTTATCCAAATTTTTTCAAACTAGCTTTAATTATTACCCAGTTTTGTTTTTTCTGTTAGTTCCACTTTCTTTACCAGATTGCATGCTCCTAGGTTAAAAAAAAAAATCTAGACCCTACCTTCCCAGAGTGCTAGGAGACTGCTATTCAGTCAGCATTACTTGGTTGAACAATGGCAGGAAATTGATTTTGTCATCTTGGTTACTGATATTCATTCAATGGCATGTTATGCCTGTCTTACCACTTCATGGCCAGCACACACATTATCTTTCTATATGGAATTCTCCTTACTCCACATTTTGTGTAGCTTAACACTCACTGCCTTTGAGGACTCCTATTAGGTCTCACTTTCTCCAGAAAGCATTTCTTAATCCCCAAACCCATTTCTTTCATATAGCACTTTTTACAAATATTGTTAAATAATTGGTAATTTATTAATTACAGCTGCTCCATAGTTCTCAATTGTGGGTGATTTTGTTCCCCCAGGAACATTTGGCAATGTCTGGAGACACGTTTGGCTGTCACATTAGGGCAGAGGGAGTGCTGATACTAGTATCTAGTGGGTAGAGGTTCGGGATGCTTCAAAGCATCTTACAATGCATAGGACAGCTGCTCACGACAAAAAATCATCCAGACCAAAATGTCATTATAGTCACTATTTAGAAATCCTGCCTAGCTCAGTGGTATAACATCACACTGAATGTGCGCTTTGACGTTCACCCTCAAGCTACTGAAAATATTATAAGACTCAGCAGTTATAAAATTCTGAGATATTGAAGATGTTATCTACCACAATGAACATTGCTCCCTTTGAGAAAAGATAAAAAGTTTTTTTCTCAGGAAAAGTCATACTTTTTTATTCAATAGATCGTTTAAATTATTACTTTTCTCTGTTTCTGTGGCTGTGAGATGGAGCAAATTTTGCTCCAACCTGTGACAATAATATATCACTGCATAATATTAATTTCTACTACCATTATTTCTGGCTTTGTTATTTTTCTATTTTTCTTTCCTTTTATCCAAATTTCTTCAATTGTTTCTTTCCTTCTTTGATGTGTTTACAAATCCATTTTTTAATATAGTAACTTTCTTACACTTAAATATCTCCCCATCAAGCTCAAAGGGGACAGACAACTCATCACTAAACAATATGCTTTAGATCAATAGTACTTTTGATCAAAAGAGCTTTCAGAGGAAGATATAAGAGAATAATTTTATTAATTTTTGCAGAGTTATAGAATAATAACAATAGCCTAAATATAAAGTAACCAAGAGGCAATATAGGCATTTTTTTTTCATTTCAGTTGAAGGAAAATTTGATTTAAAGAGATAAAATGTATTACCTAAGTTATATAGTAGCACATAAATATTTAGACTTCCATTTTTAAAAGCTATTTGTACAAATAGACAGTATTACAAATTTATGTTCCCATGTTCTTTCGGTACTATAGATTTTTGGGCAGTACAAAAGACTACCTTTTAGGAAGTGAACATTTTGAACTTTGAATTGGCTGTGACTTGTGTTGGAAGCACAGCATAGAACATGACACCTACCACTTCAAAGTTCTGTTGCCTTAACCAACTACTTCCCCAGCAGAAAATGACAAGTTGGAATGCTACTGATTTCTACAACATCCTTGGAGAAACAATTACTTTAAATTCATAGATTAGTGTCTGTTCCTGAGAGATAAGTGAACACAAGTACCTCTTAGGGATACTGTTTGAGAAATCATTCTTTTTAAAGAAGCTCACATTAATCCCTTATCAGATATGTGGTTCACAAACACTTTCTCCCATTTTATAGGTTGCCTTTGCATTTTCCTGATGATTTCTTTTGCTATGTGGAAGCTTTTTTTTTTTTGTTTGATGTAATCCCACTTGATTTTTTGCTTTTGTTGCTTGTGCTTTTAATGTCATACCCAAGAAGTCATTGTCAGGGCCAATGCCAGTGAATTTTTCCCTATGTTTTATTCCAAGGGTTTTATGGTTTTAGGTCTCATGTTTAAGTCATTAATCCATTTTGGAGCAATTTTTGTGAGTGTTTCAGTTTCATTCTTTTCAAGAGATGATCCTTTCCTCATTTTTGTCCCTCTTGTCAATATTAGTTGATTATATACAAATGGGTCTATTTCTTGGCTCTCAATGCTGTTTCCATTGGTCTATGTGTTTGTTTTAATGCCAGTATCATGTTGCATTGATTACTATACCTTTGTAATAGAGTTTGAAATCAGGAGTGTGATGCTTCCAGCTTTGCTCTTCTTTCTCAGGATTTCTTTGGATGTTTGGGGGTCTTCTGTGGTTCCATACAAGTTTTAGGATTGCTACTTCTATTTCTATGAAGAATGTCATTGTAATTTTGATAGGGATTGCATTGAATATATAGATGGCTTTATGTAGTATGGACATTTAACAGTATTAATTCTTCCAATCCAGGAACATAGGATATGTTTGGGCTTGTTTGTGTCTTCTTCACTTTCTTCTATTGATGTTTTGTAGTTTCATTTTATAGATCTTTCACTTACTTTGTTAAATTTCTTCCTAAGTATTTTATTGTTTTTGATACTATTGTGAGGGGATATTTTCTCTTTCTCTTCCTTCCTTCCTTCCTTCCTTCCTTCCTTCCTTCCTTCCTTCCTTCTTTCTCTCTTTCTCTTTCTTTCTCTCTCTCTCTTTCTTTCTTTCTTTCTTTCTTTCTTTCTTTCTTTCTTTCTTTCTTTCTTTCTTTCCTTCTTTCTTCTTTCTTTCTTTATTTCTTCTTAAATATTTGGTTTAGGGAATAGAAATGTAACCAAATTCTGTTTGTTGCTAGTGTCTCACAATCCTATAGGCTTTCTTCACTCTTTTTCATTCTCTTTTATTTATTTGCTCCACTGAATAGATAATTTCAAATTCACTGATTCTTTCATCTGTTTCGTTTTTTTTAGTGTAGTATTGGAGGTCTCTATTTAATTCTTCAGCTTAGTCACTGTTTTCTTCAGCTCTAGAATTTCTTCTTGTTTGTTGATTGTTTCTATTTCTTTGTTGAACTCATTACATTCATGCATTATTTTCCTAATTTACTTGTCTGTATGTTCTTGTATTTTACTAAACTTCTCGAAGAGGATTATTATGAATCCTTGGTCAGAATAGTACATAGATCTCCATCTATTTAGTGTCAGTTATTGGAGCTTTCTTAGTTTCTTTTGGTGGTGTCATGCTTACATGACTCCATGATCTTTGATTCCTTGCATTGGTACCTGTGCACTTGATTAACAAGTATTTTGTTTCAGACTTTATAAGTTCACTTCAGCAGGGAAAAACTGTCAATAATGAGCTCAGTTTGAGATACTAGACAGGACAGTTAGCAACATCTGTGGACAGGAGCGGCTGGCTATTGGGGCCTCCAGTTAGGCAAAGCCACTGCCCATGCTCTAAGGTCACGGGGTGTACAATAAGCTGGGCTCCATGATTGGGTGAGCCTGCTGGATGAGTTATGCTTTCAGTTGGGGTCACTGGGTGACCCGCCACATCAGGTAGGGCTGCTGGCTGTGTTCTTTGGTCACGTGGGGCCACTAGCTCAGCCTTGCAATCACTTCTGTGTAGGTGAGATCATGGGCTGTGTTCTCTGGCCAGGTGGTGTCACTGGTTAAACTCTGTGGTTGGGCAGGGCTATAGGCTGGGCACTATAATTGTCCTGGTCAGATGAGGTCTCAGACTGTGCTCCCCACCTGGATGGTACCAATGGCTAGGGGTCCACAGGCAGAGCTTCACCTTTAGACAGGGTCTCATGCAGTGACCTGTATTCAGGTGGGGCCACAGACCATGCCTCAAAGTTAGGCAGGGCCACAGGCTTTGCTTCACAGTCAGATAGGCCACTGTCTGTACTCTGCTGGTGTGCAAGGTCCCGGGCTGGGCTTTCTTATGGGACTGACCTCCAGTTATATCTGGCAGTTGGAAGGGGTTAACGACCATGCTCCCTGGTCTAGAGTGGTCTCTGTACAGGCTCCCATGTCAGGTGGAGCTGTAGGCTATGCTTTGTGATTGGGGCAGGTCACTGCTGGGCTTCCTTCTTGGGCAAGGTTGCAGGTTATGTTCAGTAAACAGGCAGGACCATAGTCTGAATTCTGCTGCTTGTCAGGGTTATAGGCTGGGCTCCCAGAGTGTCCAGTGTCATTGTTCAGGCTCCCTGGTGTGTTTGGTTTGTTTTTTTTTTGTTTTTTTTTTGGCTGAGGGGAGGGCAGGGAGTTCAGCAGTGCTGAGTTTATACTTAACAGTTGACCTGGGCTGCTGGCTTGACTATCTGGCCAAGTGGGGCTATAGGTTGAGCAGCACAGCTGCCCACATTCTGGCCAGGCTTTCTGGTTGGCCTAGATTAGAGGCTGTACTCAGTAGGACTGTGGATCTGCTTTCCTTCTCAGGAAGGAGTATAAAATGGGCTCCACAGTTGGTACAGTTCATTGGCTGGGACCCAAATCAGGCAGAACTGCCAACTGAGCTCCCTGGTTGGCTGGGACCACGAACTTGGCCCTGCAGATGGGCAGAGCTACTGCTTGGGATCTCTGCTTAGGTGATGCTGCAAACAGCAATGCGTTCTGCCAACATGTGAGTACTGGTTTCTGTAAACCCTGCCCTGTTCTCTTTCTGCCTGATTCCTAGTATTTGAGCCCAGTTCATTCCTCCATTGTTTCCTGTGAAGTGACACTTAGCGGGCTTCCTGGAAAGTGTTGTACCACACTGATGGAACTGGTAGTCCAACATAGGTTCTCTTTTTCCCCACTGGAAAAAGCATAGGCCCAGAGGGACTCTCTTGATGTGGTACTTGCAAGTCCAGGGGAGGGACAATGTAGTCAGAGTGTAGCCCCCCTCCTTACCCTTCTAATGCACCCCTTTTTGGCTTCTGTGTTATGGGAGTTATTCAGTAGCATGGTCTCCTCATAAGCTCCATTCTTTATTTTTTATTTTTTTTATTTTTATGGAATTTATTGGACTGGCATTGGTTAATAAAATTACGTAGGTTTCAACTGTACAATTTTATCATACATCATCTATATATTGTATTGTGGGTTCACCACCCAAAGTCAAGTCTCCTTTTAGCACCATTTATCCCCTTTTTACCCCTTTCATCCTCCTTTTACCTTCTTCTACAACCCTCATCCCCCTTCCCCTCTGGTAATTATGATACTGTTGCCTGTGCCTATAAGAGTTTTTTTTCTTAATCCCTTTGCCTTTTTAAACCAGCCCACCCATGCCCTCCCGCCTAACAGCTGTCAGCCTGTTTTCTGTATCTATGAGTCTGTTTCTATTTTGTTTGTTTGCTTATTTTGTTCATTATATTCCACATATAAGTGAAATCATATGGGATTTCTCTGACTGGCTTATTTCACTTAGCATAATACTCTCCAGGTCCAGCCAGGGTGTTTCTTGATTTATTGATGATAGTCATTCTGATGGATGTGAGGTGATACCACATTGTGGTTTTAATTTGCATTTCTCTCATGATTAGTGATCTTGAGCATCTTTTCATATGTCTGTTAGTCATCTGTATGCCCTCTTTGGGAAATGCCTATTCATATCCTTTGCCATTTTTTAAATTGGATTGTTTGTTTTTTTGGTGTTGAGTTCCATAAATTCTTTATAAATTTTTAATATTAATCCCTTATAAGATGTATCATTGACTAATATGTTCTCCGATTCAGTGGGTTGTCTTTTCATTTTGTTGATGGTTACTTTTGCTGTGCAAAAACTTCTTAGTTTGATGTAATCCTGTTTGCTTATTTTTCTTTTGTTTCCTTTGCCTGAGGTCATATATCAGAAAAAATAATGCCATGAAAAATGCTCTGAAGGTATCAATTAAATCCATCTGATCTAGTGTGTCATTTAAGGCCACTATTTCCTTGTTGATTTTCTGTCTGGATGATCTACCCATTGATGTCAATGGTATCTTAAAAGTAGCAAGAGAAAAGCAGAGTTACGTACAAAAGAGTTCCCATAAAACTGTCAGCTGATTTCTCAGAAGAAACTTTGCAGACTAGAAGGGGCTGACAAGAAACATTCAAAGTGATGAAAAGCAAGGACCTACAACCTAGATCACTCTATCCAATAAAAGCTATCATTTAGAATGGAAAGGCAGATAAAGTGCTTCCCAGACATGGTAAAGCTAAAGGAGTTCATCATCACCAAACATTATTACATGAAATGTGAAAGGAGGTTATTTCAGAAAAAGAAGAAAATAAAAACTATGAACATTAAAATGGTAACAAATTCACAACTATTAACAACTGAATCAAAGCAAACAAACTGAGCAGACAACCAGAACAGGAATAGAGCCATGGATATTGAGATCATTTGGAGGGCTATCAGCTGGGAGAGGGACAGGGGAGAGATGGGGTAAAAGGTATAGGGATTAAGAAGTGTAATGGGTAGGTAAAAAAGAGACAGGAGAATGTTAAGAATAGTACAGGAAACAGGCAAGCCAAAGAACTTATGTACACAACCCATGGACATGGACTAAGGCGGGGGGTGGGATTGCTAGAGAGAATGGGGACAGCAGGCAGAGGGCATAAAGGGGGATAAAGTGGGACAACTCTAATAGCATAATCAATAAAATATATTTAAAAGATAAAAAAATAAAAATACAACTATAAAAAAAAATCCCCTAATATGACTGTATCACTGTCAACCTCTCCCTTTATGTCCACCAAGATTTGCTTTCTATATTTAGATGTTCCTATGTCGGCTATATAAATATTTACAAAGGTTATATCCCCTTGCTGGATTGCTCCTTTTTCATTATTGAGTGCCTTTCTTTGTCTCTTATTATAGCCTTTGTTTTACAGTTTATTTTGTCAGCTATAAGCATTGCTACCTCAGCTTTTAAAAAATTTTCTATTCGCATGAAATACATTTTTCCATCCTTTTACTTTTAGTTTGTGTATATCTTTCGTTCTGAGGTGGATCTCTTACAGACAGCATATATAGATATCATGTTTTCTGATCCATTCAGCTACCTCATGTCTTTTAATTGGAGGATTTAAGCCACTTACATTTAAAGTGATTATTGATAGGTATGTGTTTATTGCCATTTTACTCTTTTAAATATGTTGCACTGTTATTTTTCTCCTCCCCACCCCTCCTCCTCCTCAAGAAGATCCTTTAACATTTCTTGTAATACTGGCTTGGTGGTAATGAACTCCTTTTCCTTTTTCTTATCTGGGAAGCTCTTAACTTCTCCTTCAATACTGAATGATAGCCTAGCTAGGTAAAGTAGACTTGGTTGTAGACCCTTGCTTTTCATCACTTTGAGTATTTCATTTCAATTCCTTCTGGCCTGAAATGTTTCAGTTGAGAAATCAGCTGGCAGTCTTATGTTTTTGCAGGTAACTGTTTTTCTTTTGCTGTTGTTAAGATTATCTTTTGTGTTTAAGCTTTGCCATTTTAATTATGATCTGACTTGGTGTGGGCCTCTTTGAGTTCATCTTGTTTGGGATTCTCTGCACTTCTAGGACTTGTATATCTATTTCCTTTACCAAGGCAGGGAAATTTTTCTGTCATTATTTCTTCAGATAGGTTCTCAGTCCTTTGCTCTCTCTTCTCCATCTGGTACTCCTATAATGCAGATGTTGTCCCAAAGGTCCTTAAATTATCCTCATTTTATTTAATTCTTTTCTTCATTTTGCTGCTCTGCTTAGGTGTTTTCTACTTCCTTGTCTTCCAAATCACTGATTTGATCCTCTGCTTCACCTAACCTACTATTTATTTCTTCTAATATATTTTTCATTTCAGATAATGTATTCTTAATTTTTGACTGATTCCTTTTCATAGTTTCTCTGTCCTTTTTTATGTTTGCTCTCCCTTTGTTCAAGTTCTAAGTTCCCTGAGCATCCTTATAACCATTTCTTTGAATTTTACAACTGGTAAATTGCTTGACTCAAGTTCATTTAGCTCTTTTTCTGAAGATTTCTCCATTTTCATTTGGGATCTATTTCTTTGTCTCCCCATTTTGGCTGCCTCTTTGGGTTTGTTTCTATCTATTAGGTAGATCTTCTATGACTCTCAGTCTTGGTAAAATGACCTTACGTAATATGTGTCCTGTGAGAGCCAGGGGTGCAGTCTCCTTGATCACCTGATTTGGGTGCTCCAGGAATGTCCCTTGTGTGGGTTAAGTGGGCGTTCGTGTTTTGCAAGCCAAAACCAACCACATAAAATATATTGCCAAACCTTCCTTAGTCATATAGAATTTAGAAAGTTTAAAAAAATACTAGATGTAACTTAAAATGAAATCAGCTTACCAGCTTCTGTGAGTAAAGATAGAATTCAAAATGTAGACTGAATAAATCAAAATTTCCTCTAAAAATAATCTTTTGTTGCCAATGATTACTCCTAGGAAGCCAAAAAATTGGTTACAATCAAACACATGTTTGAAATTTCACTGACCATTATCAAAACTTATGTGTTTTCCTTTTAGAAATGAAGATCATATAAGTTGTATATATTGCATCTACACAGTAAAAACTTCATATCATGTTGTCACTGAGAAAAATGCCCTTTCAGACATAATTCTACACACACATGCTGTAAGAATTTGTCATAGCAATTCTTTATATCTTTAGTTCTAAGAAAAGAATTGCCTCAGAATGTCTACTAGGCAAACAAGCATTGAAAATCTCAGGCCTCATTGGCAAGATAGTAGAGGAGTGAATGAAAGTCACATTGATCTCCTCCCAGGACCAACCTGGAATTACAACTAAATTGTGGAGAAATCACCAGGAACAAACAACTGAACAATAGTAAGAGAGAAGTCTTATAACCTCAGACAGACAGAAGAATCAGCTTCAGCACAATTTGACTGGTAAGGAGTGCGGCGGGAACTCAAGGAGGCTGGCTGGGCACTACTCTAAGGCAGCAACACCAGAGGGATATTTAAGCGACCAGTTGGATCCCCCTAAGAGCAGGCTCTAAACCATAAGCTGGGAATCCCAGCCTACAGCACCAGATCCCAAAAAGTGCACAGATAACAGCTAGCTGCAAAAAGCGGCAGAGTTGCTCTCTGCCAGAGATGGGTGGCTGTAGACTGAAAGAGTCATTTAAAGGGCCAACGCATAAATTTTCATTTACAGCCACTTACCCTGGATTCTGGCAAGGTCGGGCAGAGTGGGCTAGAGATGCCTAATGAGAGACTGAGGACAGAGGTCTTGGGGAGAGAACTGAAGAGAATAGTTGCCAGGATCCTGGTGCTGACTCATCCCCCATATGCAGCAGCCATCTTGCTCAGGCAGACCCTTTGCAGAGCAGCAGCAGCCTGAGAGGAAACAGTAAACCCCGCCCCAGGAGATACTCTGCCCTGGCCCTGTGGTGCTTAAGCCTGATTGTTGAGTGCAGAGTGAAAGCCACACA